>VDFB02253494.1:0-22378 GCA_007258455.2 Sequoia sempervirens
CATTTTTTGGGCGAAATTTGTCGATTTGGCATGGATACCCGCCAAATTCGCCCTGGACAGACCCATAAGTGTTAAGTGGGACCTTGGCTGGATCCATAGGGAATCGGATATGGGCCCTGAACCCAAGCCAGGCTGGATTGAGATCCGGGCTCTGTAGGGACCAGAATGGTAATAGCTTTTAGGTTCATGGGATTACTGTTGTTTTGTAACGTCTTGTTCAACTAATTGAAATTTCCATTTACAGTAAAGGAGAATGAGTTACCTTTATCATCATTACAACTTTCAAGCTGTTAGAATAGCAATAATATATGACATGCTGTATCTAGTTTATTACTCTTTTGCACATAATATGATTATTAGTATCCATTTGAAGCTCTAATTGGATTTTGAACACCGTGTTTGTTTAGGTCTGAAAGGTATCTATTCTTCAGAGATGGGCAAATCTGCGGCCAAGTTCATTCATCAATATTCAAGTTCCCATTCTATCAGGTATGCTTTGGAACATACATGAGTGGTTTTATTGTTTTATCTTCTGAAGCAACATGTTGTCTTTGAAAGTGCTGAAATGTATAATTTATAACACAGGATTTTTTTGATGGTTGATAGTGTTGAAACTCCAATAATTTTGTTGAATATGTAGAGGTTTTTAATTGCAATAATATCAAAGTCCTCTGGATTCTTATTTCCTTAGCAGCATTTTTTTTGAAGATTCAGCATATTATCATGCTTTTGGGGCTGCTTCATTCTGTTTCTGGTAATATTTTGGCTGGAAAATGCTATTATATTCCTTTTTTGATATTAGTATAATGACCTTGATTATTTTCCAGAAATAGCAGCAGAATGTCTCTAAGGGTAATTTTAACACAACCTGATGTCTTCAATTATAACAAATACAACGTAGACATGGCTTTTGAATTTGATCTCAGTCCAATAGAATTTTCACTCATTGTACAATAGTTAGCTTGCTAGAAAATAGATGCCTGAAATATTTGGTGAAATGAAATCACCCCATGATCTGGATGCAATTTTGGTGACAATGTGAAGATGAAAAAAGGATTTTTTAAAGGCTACAAGAAGCTGCTGGAAAAATGCGAGAATATGGAGTGATAATTCATAATAAGACAAAGGTTTCAGATGCGTACAGAGAAGATGCAGTGTTGGATGTGACAACATTTTGGCACCAAGGAAATTGGAGTCGCTGGGAGTCTGGATGCTGGTGGGGCAGTGGAGGTGAAGGGGTCACTGCGAAATATTTTTGATTTGGGATGGAAAAAGAGAGTGTCTGTCCGAGAGATAAATCAGATCTCCCTATGTAATGTTGTGGATTTTGAGTCCCCAAAAGGGGACAAAGTCCTTCTCAATCATCTGGCCAGAACTCCTCAGCAATGTGCTGAACAAGCCTTGGAAAGCAATGTAGTTTTTTTGAAGATTAAGGATATTATTGTGCTTCTGGATCTGCTATATTCTGTTCAAGGGCAATATGAAATGGGCATTGTTTTGTTCATGCTCGCATTGGGAAATTCATTGGTGCAACTGTGCATGGCCACCAACAGAGGATTTGAAATGTTGAATACCCTGGATCAGAAATTCAATTGCTAACCAAAGGAATTTAGCCAAAATTGTCACAAATCTAGCTTACAAAATCAGAGGAAACCTGGAGCCTAGAAATTACAGCAGAAAGCAAAGATTGCCCCTGAGAATTGATTGCAGATGATATCACAGACTTTTTTGGCAGTGGAAATGAGGAACCCATCATCAAGGGGCAACAAAAATTATAAATAGTGCTATTCCAATGTGCTGAAAGAATTTTTGCCTGGTGGGCAAAAAGAAAATGTGGAATTTAGTCTGTGCTGTAGTTAACTTTTTTGTTGTTGGCAGATAATGATGACCAGGTGAAAATTTCATGTTGTGACCTTGATCTTTCCAGATCTGCTCCTATTCTCAATGGCATGATAATATGCTCTTCGTTGGGGTACCGATGAGTGTTATGCTATTGGTTACCTGTTTTTGGCTCAGTTTTTGCAAGTCTATAGTCAATAACCTTAGGTATCTTTAGCAAAATAAAAGGTCAACTTATTGAGGATGTAAAATTAAGATTGGGAAATTAATGCACTCTTGAGAAACACAATACGACCTGTTTTATACATAATAAGATTGCATTATCACCAGCTAACTCCTTTAGAGGATACAAAAAACAGCATGTAAACATGTATTTTTTTGGTCAGATAATTTCATCTCTAAAATCTAAGTATTTTAACTCCTAATTTTCTAGAATGCGGGGAGTCATGCTCTATTCAGAAATACTAGTGAATATTTTTACACTGAGGGTTTTATCTGGGCTCAGTCAAGTGTTCAATTTGAAGGAATTGTAAGTCCATTAAAATGGTAGAGGCATGTTCTTATTGCTGTCATTGTTTCCATTCACATGATTTTCATTTTTATTATGATATACTTCTTATTATGAGTTTTTTCTGCTCTTTTGAGGATCAAGCGTTCTTACTGTCTACAGGCCATTCATCTATGCCTTTTTATAATATTTTCTTGAATTCAGTCTCTGTATTGTTTCTGCATATGGTGTTTTGTTTAGCTGATACAATTAATGTACCATTAAAAATTAGAATTAATAAAAAAATCTTATGAAAACTCAAGGGTTTTTACTATCAATTAGCTTAAGATTCCTATTAAAACTAAAGGGTTCGTACTATCATAAAGTACGTTTATCAGAGGTTTCTAATGATATAGAAATATTTTAGATTTGAGTTAGTGATGTGGATCCAGTATACTATTATTAGTATGCAATTTGTGGTTATTGATTTGGCATTCAAACTATGCTGGTAGGCTGTTTTGAATAGAGGACACTGACTCTATTGGAGGTCTAGGCCAATTTGCAATTGGGATTCTCATTAATGATGTAAACAAATATCATTAGCACTATTCTTGTCGACAGATTGCACCCATCTTCTCATATTCACAAGGAATTGTCCTTATCAAAGAAATCCTTATAATTCTGTATTTGTTTACTCTGTTGGTGCTGGACTTCACTTGAACTCAAAATGAGGCTCTCAATGTGATTACTGAACAACTAAAAATTCCTTTTATAAGATGTTTTGTATTTACCAAGGTGCATTCGATCTTATTTCTCTTTGAAGCTAGTAACTGCTATTGATTATGAAATTTCCTTCATTTATTTCTTCTGATTTATGACTAGTTATGTTATGCATCAGCAAACCTTAAACATGGCCTTATGATTGTTGGCTGAAAAAACTCCTGTACTTCTGTATGCTGCCTTTAAAGGATATGCTGAAAACCTAAAGCCATTAATTAATTGGCCCAACTGGTATTAGGGTAGGGTGAGTCTCAGTGTTGCTACCCCTATGAATCTGTATCCTGTGGAATATTTGATGATGGCAACATCTCTTCTTATCCTTTTTCTTTGGAGCTTGGTAACTATTCAATATCACAATACCTATTAGTGCTTGAATATGATTGCAATGCATGCTGTCAATTTATGCAAAAAAATTCTCCATAAATGTATTTTTCTGTTAACATAATACAACTACCTCATATTGTGAGATGTTATGGCACAAGAATCCTAAGCCTATTAGCACTGAAACCATAAGCCCTGCTTGTCCAAGGGATTCATATTTCACAACACTCTCTAAGACTCAATAACTCCCATTTTTCGGTAGGTTGATCTTGTTCCATGAGACTAATGGGTATTTAATATTCTCTGTGGTCCTGCCATAGGAGCTTCTGCTGAATGCAGACAATTGCATTTTTTGCTTCTTCCCATATTGGAATAAGGGTTAGTGAATATACTGGCTTGACCTGAAGCACAGAATGTATAGATTATATTTGTCTTGCACAAGATATCCATTGCCATGTCCAATGACCCAACCTCTTGCTTGTCCGTTCTATGACAGGGCTCCATAGAAATTTTGATTGAGGTTTCAGGTGGAGTGGATATCACAAATACACTGCTGGCAAGTGTGCTTCTAGGACCTCCTTTTCTTAGAGGTCCAGTGTACCTTTGGGATTTTTGATTTTCTTGACATTGAGAGATGACATAAGTAAAGTATTATATGCAAAATGAAAATTCTCATGTAGGGGTGTTTCCATTATTCCATTTAACCCCTGAGACCTGATTCTTTGATGACAGTTTGTTTAGGCTTTCACTTATGATGATGAATGCAACACTGATAGTAAATCATTAGACTGTCAAGTAATCAACCATGTAAACATATACAAACTCAACAGTAAAGGGGAAGAAAAATCTTCTGTAGTCCTCTACATCGTGTAAACTCATGAAATATATTATAGCGAGGGCTGAAGACAACATCAAGCTTTGTTCTGCTTTAGGTTGATGCTTGTCGTGGACAAGGAGTGTGTGGAGTTACTGATTAGCGTGCTTAATTACAGAGAAGGAAACTGAAATATCCCAAGCTAAATTTCTATGCAAAATTTTTCCTTTTTCACCAATTCGATTGGTCAGGCATTTTGTCAAATAGTTTGGCAAGGTTGCTGGTTTAACTCATAATCAGTTTGTTTTCAATAGAGAGAGGATTTCCTTGGAACGGATCATTCATAATATGCATTTCCCATGAAATTCTAGATATAGAGAGCAACACTTATTGACACTACACAATAGAGGAATTTGTTTTTGATTAAGGTAAAACAGGTTTTGAAGGGACTTGAAATCCTTTACAAGCAGGTTTTGAAGGGACCTGAAACCCTATCTAAACAAAGAACACTACCAAAGATAAACTAGAGACAATCAGCAGCCAAGACGCAACAAACAAGCAGATTAGAGAAACATCTCCTGAGCCAAGAAGAACAACAAGCACCAGCCCTAAGCTAAGATAAAACCTTATAGTGCCTGTTAAAGATGCAAAAATCCAATCACATCCCCCACCTTAACTCTCTACCTCAATAGGAGAGTAAGAAGAAGAACAAAAGGGGAACAAGAGTCCCCTTACGCCTACGCCACACCTCTCCAGCAAAACCAATCTCCAGCTCAATAGGAGCAATCTCCACTGCAATAGGAGCCGCAAGAGAGGGAACCAGCTGGAGCAGACCCTCAACCACACCCACAGGAACACACTCCACCTCTATAGGAGAGATCTCCACCTCAATAGGAGAAACAAATTGTGGATCTAGGATAGAGGAATTTGTTGCATACAATATATTTATAGATATTTAGTTGATATAATACAACTTTAGAAATTAACGTCCATAATTTCTACCATTGTCATTAAATAGTATTACAACATCGCTGACCTGTATTGGCTATAGAAGAATTTAAATATATTATTACTGCTGCTCAAGAAAGTATGGGCCAACTAAAATACATGACTCCTTTTTTATGAAATAGATGTTTCTTTGATACCCACTGCGGCTACAGGAGATATCATCGCTGTCTTAGGGAATCGTGCCCTTGACTTGAGACTCCCATGTCACCCTCCCTTGGTATGGCGATCATTCCCTTAAGGCTGTGCTGACATTATAAATAGCAACCTCTTCAATATGGCATGCGATGGATTTATTCTATTGAACCTTGGGGCCAATATACCTTAAATCGCCTCCTTAACAATAATTATTGCCCCTTTCCATTCAGTCAGTAAATTATATAGACAATCCTGCACAAAATCTTGAAAGGGAGTCGACTTGAATCAACCCTGCTAACAATTGTATATTATTTTATTTATCCTCAAAGTTCTGCAACTCCCCACAATTCCTAAAATTCGTCTTTGAAAGAGACTTCACGAATTTTGCTATTTCCACTTGTAGAATCTCTGTGAGAAATTCGAGCAATCTCTCCAACAAACTGGAAAGGGTAGAATTGTTGTACCACCAAATCTAGTTACGCGTAGGGTTTCCGTCGTAGGGTTCCAAACTCCATGAAGTTTCCAAAATCCACACAATAGTGAAATAATCAAGCATTAATAAAAATGAGCTTTGGAAAGAACTTTTGTATCCATCTTGAAAAATGACTTTTTAAATTCCTGCTTTTTAATATTTTAATTAAATCCCGGGAAATAAAGTGATTTTTTAAACTTCCTTAAACACTCCTTAAAGTCACTTTATAAAGTTTATTAAATTAATTAAATAATATTACCCTTAAAATATGTTGGGACGAATAATATTAAATAATTAAATTAAAATATTCCCTTATCTCCAACATTAGCCTATGGGAATAAAATATGCTAATTAATCACTCCTGATTAGGCATTGGAAGGGGACATTACAGAAACAAAGAAGAATGTGAAGTGGAACTGACTATGTGGATGGTTATCCCATGAGAGGTGTGATGATGCTCATATATCATCTTTCTTGTTTTGGTTGATTTATTGCAAAATTTCAACTTTAACTACATCTACTGCACTTGAATAGGGTAGCATTTTGTTTGAATGGTTTGGAAAAGTATTTGTGTTTAATTGAAGCCAAGGTAAAAACATAGTGTCCTCTTTGTCCATAATACCCTATCTGCTTGGTTATTTATTATTTCAGGAACGGCCTTGTGATTGAGCCTAGATTTTCGTGCTACTCCATCAGTCATGTTCTGTATTCATGAAGTCCATGACTTCCAATGATGTGTAAAGCACTGCTATTGCATAATTCTGGAAAAAAGCATTGAGAGGATAAGTTAATGGCATGGGAGCTTGTATTAGATGCTCTGATGTAGTGAATTCTAATCACATTATTTAACATTTCTCAGGTTTCCAAGTGATGGCATATGCCCAATCTTGAACCACTGAACCTGACATCATATCTGTAAATCAAAATCAAATAATGATCTTCCCAAGATGCATTTCCTGTTTGTCCTCTCTGTGGTTATTCTTTCAGAGTTCGTAAATAATTCATTTCAATTTATGTTTCTACCATAGCTACTGTATAAGATTGTGCCATAAAGGAATTGCTTGCTGTTGAAAATTCTCTCCTTGTTGGTTATGTTATGTTTTCACTCATATGCTGCAATTATGGATATATATGCTGTCATCTCTTTGTCCATTGATTCCACTAACAATGACCATAAAATGGGGTGGGTTGAAGTTTAATGTTGAAATACAAGGAACTGACATTTGAATTTAGTTTAGTATGTTTTAATGTTTTCTGCAATGGAAGTCTTATAATCTGTACTATTGTTTACTACTCGTTGCCTTGATGCCCTTTCATGTCCTTTTTGAAATATCCTCAGCTTATTTCATCGATGATAAAAATTAAAACTCCAATAGTTTATCTAGAGGCAGATTACTTTCCATAACAAGCATTGCAAAGCTTACTGGTTATTCTTATGGGAACACTGATTTGAACGATAATCTGTGCTATATTTATATAGTTGTTGCACCTCTAGATTAGTTAGTTTGCTTTAACAAAGGTATTCTAGCTAGATTTATTTTCAGTTGTTTTAGAGTTGGTTATTGTAAATATTCCTTAATTTTAAATATAGGATAGATAATTTTCCATCTCTTATAACTTCAGGGATCGGAAAAAATTTGTCCACCATATGGCCTGTGTTGTGAAATATGAATCCCTTGGGCGAGCGGGGCTTATGACTTTGGTGCATTGCATTAAGGAGGCTTCATTTGGAGATGATTGGAATGAAGATGAGGGAATTTTGGAGAAATCCTTGCTGTTATCTGATACCACAGAATGCTTTTCCAGTCATGACATTGATGCTCTACAAGAAAGTAGTGTAGACTTAATAGAGGTCTTTAGATTGCTTGTTGAGAGCAGTAAACAACACTTCAACCCACATTATCGATCTCAAGGTCTGTGGCTCTGATGGAACAGAATAAAGATCCTTTTATGTCATTTAATTTCTTGGTGCCAATTTCATACATCTTTTTCTTCCGACCAACAAATCAGGTCCTTTCAGAAATTTTAGATTTCTATGGTTTGCAAAGAATTCTCTCTAACTATTTCATGGTTGATGCAGTTTGTGAGCATATTATGGTAGCTGCCTTGGCATTAGTGGAGGTTTATGAAGTGCCTTTCAGCAAGCTTTTGTATTTTTTGACATCATTCCCTAGGGAGTTAATTGTAAGAAATGGTAAGCAGAGAATTCTATATGGTAACTCAATTTGTTGGGTTTATGTTGGATTATGCCATGTTAATATTATGTTTTGCACTTCTGTTTCATTCATGAATGACTGCCAGCTATGGCCATTGCTGTCTAACTACTGTTGATGGATCCTTTATATGCCAATAGTCAAGGTAAAGCCTGCTTGTTTTACAACCTTTACTTTGAAGAACCAGTGCATGAGTTGCCTAACACACACATAGCATTTATTACAAAGCACAAATAAACCAAGACAATAAACAAACATAGAAATTTAAAAATGACTAGAATAAATTAAATATTTTACAAGTTTCATAGATGACAATAAAATCTAAAAGAGAAAAACGGTAAGAAAGAGATTTTGATCCCAGAGATTTGTTTAAAGCTGTTCATGTATCCTTTAGACCAATTTCTATGCCAGTAGATAAATTGAATAAGTACAAAAAGGTCAAGTTTGAATAATTGAGCAACGGGACTTTTTTTTTTTAGACTGTAGGAATCGGTCGGGTATCCGCCCCCCTATAAACTGCAGTGCGCCTGGTAAACTTTTTTCATGTGACCGGTGGGGCTGGCACGATACACCCTCCGGCACCACGGGTTTGGGGGGAGACTAGACCTCATGACCTCTTGCCTGCAACATGATGCTTTAGCCAATCGAGCTAGGCCCCCCACCCCTGAGCAACAGGACTTTGAACAGTCCTTCATTTACCTAATTATTCAACCCAGATTCAAGATATAATACATAAACAACAAAGGGACATGCATACATATATCTGGAAATCTAAATATGATTTAAACACAAGAATTGAATGAGTGACAACTACAATAGCATTGTCCCAAACTTAGCATTCACTTCCAAATTTACATCGATATAACAACAAAGAAATTTGAATTCGATGTACCTGTAATCATTTCCAATTTTACATCCATATAACAACTTAGAAATTTGAATTCAATGAAAATGTAACTGGTATTATCTAAGTTACCGGTTCGGGTTCGGGGACGGGTTCGGGTACGAGAACCCGGTACGTGGGTACGGGCAAATTTTTTTTAGGGGTTTGGGTACGTATGGGTACGTGTGTATATATATATATATATATATATTAATAATTTAATATATTATAAATCTATATATATGTATTATATATACAAAAAAATAAGAGAAACATAGAGAATTGTAAAACTAAATCATTTCATAGTATGATACTTGATCATTGATCAATGCCAAATGCCAAAGATAAATATTAAATGCCAATTGATAGTTGAAAAATATTCAAATAAAATTACTGAATTACAAAATGTAGTTCATGAAACATTGAAACATGATTCAATGTTCATTGTTCATGTGCTCATCAATCATCAAAAGGATTGTCAGAATCATCATGACTTGGATTTTGAGTGGTTTCAACTTCAAAATCATCATCATTTGAACCCAAAGCGGATCCAACACCATGTGATATGTCATCAATATCACCCACATCATCCATAGTGGCTCTAACAAGATCCTGAATGGTTGCATCCAAGTGAGTAGACTCGGGTGCTACATCCCAAAGCCTCGCTGCCCCCTCCTGTATTGAGGATCCTTACGTGACAGAAGACGCAAATTGAATGAATATACACCTGTCTTCAGCTCTTTTTGCAGCCAATCGGTTACACTTCACTGAGTGGATAAAGGAGTATGTACTCCAATTCCTCACGCGTAAGAGCTTGCAACCCGGAGAGAAAACCAACAAAATTAAAAATAAAATAAAATGCAAGATAAATTCAAGAATGTTAAGTGTTAAATTTTACAATACAAGTGGCAAAAAAAAAAAACTTACTTGTGAGAGGATCTTGATTGCAAGAGGTTGGAGGTACATATAATCTTGACCATGGAGGTACCACCATGTAAGACCATCCATTTTGTATTGGTCTCTAGCAACAAAAGCGGTATGATTTTTTGATTTTCCTGTGACAAACATTCCAAATTCTCTCATGACACTTGCATGCACTTCTGGATCACTGAACATTCTACTAAATGCCGTCTTATACCCATTAGCAACTTCAGCATCTCTATATGGCGGTATTCTCCCTGGGATAGAAAGCACTTCAGTGGTATAGTACCTCGGAGATAGGGCATATGCAAGGAGGTGCAATGGAGTTGTCATCTTGTTCCAACGATGAAGAACAATTGCTTCCACCCTTTTGTACAAGGTGTCTTCAGGATCATTCTCTTTTTTTTGTATTTCTATTTTTATTTTTTCCAACATTGTGTCCATGCTATCATAGACATCCCCCAAGCATGGTTCATCTGTATCAGCAAACCGAAGCATAGACATGATAGGTTCGGTGAATTCCAATACATAATTCACACGATCCCACCAATCGTCATTCAAGATCAATGCCTTGACTTTTTGGGCCCTCTCTGAATTTGATTGCTTCCATATACCCCATTGGTTGCTAATAACCATTTGACTCAATGCATCTTTCACCTTCACAAGTCGTCTCAGAACAATTGTGTGAGATGCAAACCGGGTCTCGGCAACCTAAGAACATGTTAATAGTAAGTTAATAACACATTTAAAATATGTAAATAATGCAAAAAATTATTTTATTCAATTATGTAAAACATGACATAAATGATAAATGAAACTAAATAAATTAAATTTTAAAATTTACCTTCAACAATTCCAATGTTGAAAAAGATCTGAAAATTGCTTGTGACATATGGTGGTTTGTCACAAACATCTGGATCTCCTCAGACTCCTGGTATATTTCTTTCACCCACTCTATTTGGGTGCCAATTGCTTGCATCACCAAATTGAGGGAGTGTACAGTGCACGGTGTCCAAAAGATGTGCTCATATCTGGCCTCTACCAAAGCACCTGCAGCCCTGCAAACTTTTGCATTGTCCGAATTACTTGGACAACATTTTCACTACCCACCATCTCTATGGAGTCAATGAGAATCCTGAAAATGAACACTGCATCTTTCACTTGCCCTTCACATCAACCGCCCTCAAAAACATTGCCCCCTTGGGGGACACTGCAATAACATTAATCAATGGACGGTTTTTGCAATCTTTCCATCCATCGAAACAATAGATACACCTGTTTCAACCCAAGAATCTCTAATTGGTTTTAGTTGGGCCTCTACATATTTCCTCTCTTTTTGCAATAAGGTGGTACGCACCTTTTCATACCCAGGACTTGTGAAATCAGGAGGTGCACTATTTATTGCTGACACCATGTCCTTCCAATATGGTGATCTCACCAAGTTGAATGGAAGACCATTGGCATAGAGGCAACGTGCAATTTTTTCTTCAGCAATATCTCTTGCCTCCATTTTAAATGCTTTCTCTAATGGACCTCTCTTGCGGGTGGTGGTTTCTGTTCTTCATCTTCTTCTTCCGTAGAGGGTATAGACAAGAAGGGATGTCTAGAGGGCCTAACTATCTGATGAGTGGGTAATGTTTGTTTTTTCTTCCGGAACTATAACTAGTTTGTTTTCCTCTTGCAATTGAATTGTCGGCATCTTCTTGTTCTTTTATAAATGCTGCTATTTGTACAGCAGAAAACCCCTTCTTATCTGGGCCCACACACATATTAATCCCTTTACCACCAGGGCCCATAAAATGAAGTTTCACTCGGTAGTAGGAGCTATTATATTGTACATTGCAAAAATTACACTTCCAAACAAACCCCCCACCTCCAGGAATTTGTGAAATTCGTGTGGTATGTCTCCATAAAGGAGATCCTTTATCAATTTTAAACTTTTGGCTTCCATCCCCACCCACTGAACTTTGACTACTGGCCATTGTTGCAATCTATAAAAAAAATGAAAAAAAAAAAAATATTTGAAAAACTTCTTCACAAACTTGAAAAAATTCATCAAAAACTAAGAAACTTAAAAAAATTCATCAAAAGATTGAAGAATAGGGTTTAAATGCATACCTTGAACACTTAAATCTCCTTTGTAGAAGCTTTTTGCCACTCCACAATCGATCTCCTTCAAATGCAATCACCTCCCTTCAAAATGCTAAGATGGACAAAAAAAATGGAGAGAGCAAAATGAGAGGTAAAAATGAAATGTTTTAGTGTTGAAAGGCCTCATATTGGGTCGTTTTAGGGTTTAGAGGCAAAATAGAAATTAAAAAATTGTTTTTTTTTCACTTTTGGGCCCACTTTTTAAGAGCTGGGCCGTGGGTTCTCAAGGGTTCGCCCGGGTACGCGGCTGGTACCCCCGGGTCCGCGTACCAAAGGGCATGGTACTTGCTGGGCACGCACCCTGTGCGTACCCAACGCGCACCCACAGGCGAACCCGTACCGGGTTCGCACCCGAACCGGGTTCGAGGCCTGTTGGTACGAATCCGGTAACACAGGGTATTATGATTAATCTCCTAATCAAAGTGTGAAAATCTATTGTTAAAATATTTTTTTTCCTACACTCTTTACAAGTTGGAATCCAATATTTGTAAATTTTTTCTTGGTGGATCACACAACCTCACGAACCAACTGAAAGATCAACCATCTTCCATTACAAGATGAAAATAAAATGTGTTCTAATAGATCATTTCAAATATCAATTTGAAGCTAGTTTCTTTCCTGGCATCATGGCTCTATAGGTGTCATATGCTTCTAGGGGGGACAATTTGATGATTAATGGCTGGTTCAGGTTCTGTTACTGGTAACTTAGTTCTCCAGATACCTTTTGCATTGCCTTTGTTATGAACTCTACCAACACTTGCATCTTGTCAACTGTAATGTCCCCATTATTTCGCGAGCATCCGAGTCATTGGATTAGCCTATTTTGTCGATCCTCGTAGGCTAGTGGTTCTGGATAGAGGGTCACATGATCGGGCACTTGGTCGGTAAAATGCAGTAATAGTATCCGGAGCTTGGTGACGTGGTGAAGTTGAGCGTTTGGCGTGTAATGGGAGCTTAAATTATTGATCATCACCACTTATGTCACTTTCTCAGGCTTAGGGACCATGTGACTATATTTTAATGGGGTCACTTTCTATTTTTCAGTTACTATACATGGCTAAAGTGAAAAAAGAAACAACTTAAGTGAATAGTGTTTTTTTTTAATGAATAGTGTTTCAATGTCAAATTATAAAAGAGCAAGAGAAAGTCGACCTCTTCATGCTTGAGATTATGTTTGTTGATTGAAACTTGAAGTGTGGAGTTTGGGAGAGAAGGAAACTAGGGTTTCCCGATTTCTGCAGTGGGTAAGCCTGGATTGGGCTTGTAGTTAGGATTTGGCATCTTGAAGGTGTGAAAGACCACCCTAAAGTGCTGGTTATTCTCTTGTTGCTGCATTTTGGAGCTCGAATCTGCTGATTGCAAGTTGTTGGAGGCATCTTTTGGAAGGGTTTTTGCTGCTAGAGTTGTCGTTCGCCATTTAGAAGACGTGGTTGCATTTTATGAAGTTTTTGAGGGCTGATTTCTTCATCTACAGCCAGCCGCACCTTCTTGAGGGTTTGATCAGCTTGGAGGAAATAAAACGCCTTCATATTGTTGCTGCTTTCTTTCCTAAAAGGGGCGCCATCTTATTTAGAAGCTTTTCCATCAAGAAATCGGTAGGGAAAGTTTGTATTTGATTTTGTATGAGCATTTGCTTGGGCGCGGGTACTGTAGCAGTCACTATTCACAGTGATTTTGGCTGTAAGTTAAAATCTATGTTATTTGATGTATCCGTTGAAACCTAATGAAAGTTATATCTTGGATGCAATCTATTATGTATGAAGAAAGTGTCTTAACAAGTAAATCAAGTCATAATCTGAGTTGTCAAATTAGTTTAGTATATCTTGTGTTCCCCTTATATGCACATGCTTGTTAAATTTATGTATATCATTGGCATTAATCATCAAACACGAGTAACACAAGAAAGACAAACACATCACGAGAAACAGAAAATCAGATCTTTAACGAGCAAAAAAACAAATCAGTAGAGGGTCGGTATATCACTACAGTGGTAGCAGCGTGGATCACTGGAGTGTGGCACATCACAGTGGTATCAGAGCAAACCTTTCTAGCCACCTTGTGTTGGTTTCAAAGAAAATTCCAGATTAAATTTGGGGGTTTTGAGTCAAGTCCAGTTTGGCTCATTACAGTGGTATCAGAGCGGTTTCCTGCCATCCTGTTGGGTAGGGATTCAACTGCAGTCGGAGGTTTCAGTTGAACATGGCCACTTCCCAGAAGCAGTGGGACAGGAACATAGAGAAGCTTAAACAAAGATTGAAAAGGTTGGATGAAAGTCGGAATGGGATGAAGAAGTTGTGTTCTTATTGCAGAGAGCCATACGATTTAAACCATGATTGTCCCTTGAGACCTAAGGGCAAGGCGCATAGAATAATGTGGGTTCCCTATGAGGATTCAGAACCAAAGAAAACGGACCCTGCAAAACTAGATAGAGTAGCGCGGCATATAGCTTCCATTTTTAAAAGGTCTACATCACGGAACGAAGAGGGGAAGAAACAAGAGGTCAATACAGTATCTAGGAGCCTGTATGATGAATTCTTAGCAGTTAACGACCAGCATACAGTTGATCCTTTGGAGAGCAAAAATCAGACCTTAGAAGATCCACTTGCTGATGATGAAGTTGAAATTTCTAAGGCAGTTGTAGGGGAAGAGCACTTGAGTCCTTTTGAAGATGAAGAAGAGTTAGAACAAGAAGGTGATGGGTCTAAACAAAATGCTGAAAGTAACTTTCATATTTTTGATGATCCACCTTTTGAGACAGCAGTTGATATGTCCTATGTTAACCCCCTTTATGAGGTAGAGTCGCAAGATGATCATGTTGTGGGACATGTGCAGGAAGAAAGGGCCCCATATGAAACCAATGAGGGTTTTGAGCTCCCTAAATGTTTGGTATCAGCAATTAATGATGAGACTTCTGATCACTTTGAAGATGCCAATTCAGTTTATGTGCAAGGATTGTCAATTCATGAATCACACAGGTGTAATTTTCAAGATCAAAGGAACAAGCTATCTTTTGATTCCAGGGTTGTTAATGATGAGCCATTGACAGAGGCTGGAGCTTTTTACCGCGATTGCGTGGTGAGTACTTATCACTTCTCCTTTAGTCCACACATGGAGGATTTGTTGACGCATCAGTGTGGACCGGCTCAGAGTGTGTATCACCCATTTTGGGATGGAAAGTTACCATCATCAGTAGATGGAACTCATGGCTGCAAGTACCCAACTCAGTTGTCGGAGGTTAATTGCTTGCAGGATCGGTATTTAGTATTTCATCATGCGAATGTGTATCCAACAAGGTTTGTTGTTTCTTTTCCTCAGAGGCTATTGGTAGACACAGGGTTATAGAGAGATTATAATGACAGTAGGCATGATGGCACCAGTGGACATCACACCCATGAGAGTTTAGCGGAGGTTATGGAGAGATGTTACGTAGCAGATGCTTCTAGTTATCCTTACCTCCTTATGATGGATGGACACGAGTTCGGTCTATATTGGGATCCAGGTGGAGACAGAGTTAGCATTGTTGTTTGGATGGGTCTCGGTGCATTACTTCACCACTTCTGGCATGGTGGAGTTACGATCAATGTTGAGAGAATCTTGAATGATATTCACAGCATTCAAGAAGTTGTTACCAGCACCCATAACAGCCTTGATCTTCGTGACAGCAGTGATGAAACTAGGCATCAACATGAGAGGAAAATGATTACACCAGGAATTGATGTTTCTACAGAGTTGTCACAGGCGGGTACTCGAGATTTGGGTACTAATTATGCAATTTATGGTGACGATTCATGCCATAGTGAGTCTGATTTTTCATATCAGACCATTGGAAACCAATCAGAAAATTTATTTAAGGGCAATGAATCACAGGACCGTGAGACAGGTGGATGTGCAGATGCTTTGGAAGGAGAGGTGTACGAAGATATTGACAAAACAACAGCCTCTACAATATCTGTTGAGCCATCCTATGAGGTACATAGCGGCAGTACTCTTGTTGATATTGTGGGCGACACTGATAGCACACACGATGCTGCTTATCAGATAGTGAGCGATGATGATTCGGCCTCATATCACAGTGCAAACTTTGTTTCAGAGAACCTGCACAGGAGTTTTGAGTTTCAGAGATCTCATCATTTGGTTGGGCAACTTAAGGTCAATGATAACATGATTGCTACAACATTAGAGCATTTTGATGTTGCTCGACAAATGTTAGCTACGTATGGTTGGGGTACTCCTATGTCAGATGAGCACGGTGATGGTAGCCTTTCCCTTGCAGAATTCCATGCCCTACGAGAAGCCATTAGGATAATGAAACAAAATTACTTACAGTTACTAGCTGATAGGGATTATCTTCTCGAGTGGGGGTGCACTTGCTACGATGCACTAAAGGGGAAAGAGGAGGAGGTTGACGACCTCACTCATGAGCTCGAGGTGGCTATGAATTCATGGGAGAGTGCGCAGTTGGCCCTTCAGGAGTCACACTCACAGTTGGAGGAGCTTACCATGGTCTCGAGTTTGGAACAGTCTTCACCAACTTCCAATACAGTTCAGGTTTCCATGGCAGCGGTTAGTGAAGAACATATGTCCACGGATTGTGGTTGTGAGCAGGTTGAGGATGTGGTTACTACATCCATACCGGTTTCAGGTGCAGTTGATACAGATGGGATGATAACCTTGGTTGAAAGTTGTGGAGAACCATGTGTTGCACCTGGTTCCCCTAAGTTTAGTCACATGACAGGTGTTGCAGAACAAATTATCAATAGCTCTTGTGACATGGTAGTTGACTCACCAGAGAGTTATGTGTCAACTCATGACACTACTCCATCCACTTCACGGGAGCTATTCAGAGCAACATCTAGTTGGGAGATTGGTTCTTATGTCGATTTGTTTCCCTCTCCTAGAAGCAAATCAGTTTTTTCATCCCTTACAGTCGAATATGGTTGGCAGCTTGATGAGCCAATCCAGGAGCACAATTTAATGTGTTGTTCTAGGAACTCAGAGTTGGACGGTTCAGACCAGCATGGAGTGAGTGCACAATTCGTTAATAATCCACTATTTGAGCTGGAAGCCAATCACACTCCTGATACTAGTTTAGGGTTGAGCGATAATCATAGTGTTTGGGATCGTCCTAGTGCATCAAGATTCCAAACAGGGTTCATGGAGGAGTTTAATAGTGTGTACACGGTGAGGAATGCTTACAGTTTTGCCTCTGACCCACCTGTACATGATTCATATTCGATGCACCATTCTTGTGCGCGGTGTGATTCTCTTGGTGCAGTCAAGGGGAGTAACTCATTACTATGTCCAGAGTTACAATCTTCAAAAGAAGGGACTAAAGGCCGCACATACCAGATTCAGTTGCTTACAGGGGATTACTTGCAAGGGCAACAATCAATTGTCCATCATGTTGACATGTATCCGACAGGGGTTGCTACTTTAACGTCACAAGGATTTCATACAGATACATGGTTACAGGGTGATTACGGTGTCAGCGAACAGGATGGTTTGATTGGTTATCACTTCCAGGGGTGTTTTGGAGAGACTGTAGAGGGATATTTTTATCTCTTCATGATAGATGGAGGTGACTTCAAGTTGTTTTGGGATCCGGGTGGTGTCAGTTCTGGCACTACAGTCTGGTTGGGTTCCGATAGGTTGTTTCACCATTTTCAGCATGGTGAAGTGGTGATAAGATTTGCGCAGCGGAAGTCAGAGGTTATCAAACATGGCAGACTTCCATTCTGGGTTTGGGACCCAGGGACTTTTTGCATAGGTGTGTTTATGCTGGCGTGTCAGGAGGCAGTTGACGATGCATGGGACATTCCACAGTTCTTCTTTCAGGCCTTCCGAGGAGTGAGGTTTCTTCGCAGTAATGATTGCTTGGGGACAAGAAATTTTAGGGAGGGCGGACTGTAATGTCCCCATTATTTCGCGAGCATCCGAGTCATTGGATTAGCCTATTTTGTCGATCCTCGTAGGCTAGTGGTTCTGGATAGAGGGTCACATGATCGGGCACTTGGTCGGTAAAATGCAGTAATAGTATCCGGAGCTTGGTGACGTGGTGAAGTTGAGCGTTTGGCGTGTAATGGGAGCTTAAATTATTGATCATCACCACTTATGTCACTTTCTCAGGCTTAGGGACCATGTGACTATATTTTAATGGGGTCACTTTCTATTTTTCAGTTACTATACATGGCTAAAGTGAAAAAAGAAACAACTTAAGTGAATAGTGTTTTTTTTTAATGAATAGTGTTTCAATGTCAAATTATAAAAGAGCAAGAGAAAGTCGACCTCTTCATGCTTGAGATTATGTTTGTTGATTGAAACTTGAAGTGTGGAGTTTGGGAGAGAAGGAAACTAGGGTTTCCCGATTTCTGCAGTGGGTAAGCCTGGATTGGGCTTGTAGTTAGGATTTGGCATCTTGAAGGTGTGAAAGACCACCCTAAAGTGCTGGTTATTCTCTTGTTGCTGCATTTTGGAGCTCGAATCTGCTGATTGCAAGTTGTTGGAGGCATCTTTTGGAAGGGTTTTTGCTGCTAGAGTTGTCGTTCGCCATTTAGAAGACGTGGTTGCATTTTATGAAGTTTTTGAGGGCTGATTTCTTCATCTACAGCCAGCCGCACCTTCTTGAGGGTTTGATCAGCTTGGAGGAAATAAAACGCCTTCATATTGTTGCTGCTTTCTTTCCTAAAAGGGGCGCCATCTTATTTAGAAGCTTTTCCATCAAGAAATCGGTAGGGAAAGTTTGTATTTGATTTTGTATGAGCATTTGCTTGGGCGCGGGTACTGTAGCAGTCACTATTCACAGTGATTTTGGCTGTAAGTTAAAATCTATGTTATTTGATGTATCCGTTGAAACCTAATGAAAGTTATATCTTGGATGCAATCTATTATGTATGAAGAAAGTGTCTTGACAAGTAAATCAAGTCATTATTTGAGTTGTCAAATTAGTTTAGTATATCTTGTGTTCCCATTATATGCACATGCTTGTTAAATTTATGTATATCATTGGCATTAATCATCAAACACGAGTAACACAAGAAAGACAAACACATCACGGAAACAGAAAATCAGACCTACAAGCACGGTGAAAAAAAATCAGCAGAGGGTCGGTATATCACTACAGTGGTAGCAGAGTGGATCACCGAAGTGTGGTTCATCACAGTGGTATCAGAGCAAACCTTTCCAGCCACCTTGTGTTGGTTTCAAAGAAAATTCCAGATTAAATTTGGGGGTTTTGAGTCAAATCTAGTTTGGCTCATCACATGGAAAAGCAAATATTCTATTTAAAAAGTGAAATTTATCTTCTTAAGCAAGTACGCCATACTGAGGGTGAAGACAAAAGACAAGTCAATGACCTAAAAGAATCTTTGAGGTGGCGCCCTTCTTGGAGGTTTCTAGAAAGCTCTTCTAAAGTTATAAATTGGAGCTCAGGGTCCTCATTTTGTTTATCTGATGAATTTGCAAAGTTATGCTGTCGGATTGGCTTTGGGATTGCTTCGAGGAATGTAAGCCTCCTAGCTTGGCTCTTCTTCTTGCTTGAAAGGCGGCCTATGGTTGGGAAGGGTTTGGATTTGTAGTTGGTTTCCTTTCGTGCATTTGTAGTTGGGTTCTTCTCACGTGCAGCCAGTTGAGTTATTGTATTTTCTGTCAATTTTAGAGTTGCTGGTTTGTATGGCTGTAGGTTGTTTTTACTCACAACTCAAGAAACAGAAATAATATTGTTCTGGGTACTGTTCCAATCTATTTTCCTATGTAGGGCGACCATATGTGCAAGTTTCCGGAATTTTATTTGAAGTCTATGAATTATCTAAAGTAAATCGCCCTTGCTTGCAGGCAATTTCACTTTGTAAGTGCTTTGGAAGTCGTGCAAAATAAATAGGGGTCTTTGTGAGAAGTTTTTGTGATCCATCTTCATTGTCATCATCATTAGAATGTTTTGCAATTGATTTCAAGTTAAATGAGTGAGTATTGAGAGAGATATGATCAATTTAGTGTGATGATAGGTTGCTGGTTTACCTTTTAAAAGTGCAGATCTGTTTAAAACAGAATTTTCAGTTTGGTTTTGGAGTGAAGTAAAGGGTCTTAGCATTCTTGTTAAGCAAGGAGAATCCTCTTTATTGATGTACGCTGTATTGCTCTAATTCTATGCCCTTGGCAGGCGATTGCTCTTCATATTGTAAGCTGAACAGTAGTACTGTCAGCAATTCTCTAATCTTGCTTATCATGTTTTGTAACGATTACTTTACATTCTGAAGTGCTTTGTAATTCTTTATATCTCCGCCCTATGGTAGCTCCATTCCCACTCCGGGTTTGAAAGCACATTCTGGGTGTTGAGTTTACTTTTAGCATTCTTGCTTATTTCCCTTAATAGCATTGTAATTCTTTGCACTCCGCCATATGGTCGCCTCCTCTCCATATTGGATTGGGTAGCACATGCTTGGTGTTGAGTTTGTTTTCAGTATTTGTAGCGTAGAAGATCCTTTGACCATATGTTCGTCCTTCGCGGACACATTCTTGGTTAGAGTTACCTTCAGTTGCATCTTTGTTTAAGGCACTAACGATCCTCTTGCCATATGACAGCCTCTCTCTTGTTGAGATTGAGTGCGCATTCTTGGCAATGAGTTATTTGTAATCTGCTGGTTTGAATTATCTAACCCTAACGGGTGCTCTCTGCATTGTTGTGTACTTGATAAAAATTGAAAAAAATTGGCTCGGTATATTTCATTGAACATGGAAATGGGGGGGTTCGGGTTGAGACCGTTAAGCAGCTTTTGGCCGCAATTAACACTGCCAATTAATGGACCTTGGATTCCCTTGATTATCTGGAGCAGCGGCAAAGATGCGGATGCTCATTTGGCGGAAATCTCTGGCAATATAGTTCTTTTGAAGGATATAATTGGGGCGTGCAACCTAGTGGAGGAGCTAGCAGTTTTGGCTCTACTGGCTAGCATTGTAGACCACGATTGCGGTGGAGAGGAGGGGTTAGGCCCCTTTTTATGTACCTAATTTATATATCCAAAAAAAAATTAGAGAAATTTATAATAACAAGATGCAAAGATTTCTTTGATGCTATCTAGCTTAGTATGTTTATATTTAGAAATTTATCAAGACACTACATTTTCCAAGTCTCGTGAAATGATGACTAGATCAAGGACTCACTCACATTGGTTATGGCATCTTCAAACTTATGTTAAAACCTTCCTCCCAACATTTGTAGTTAATAATTTGCAGATTGGCAACGACATTCTACAAGGGTTAGTCATATGGGATATGTGCTAATGGAAAAGACAACGCATTGGTTGTTTACAAACAATGTGTGTTAATAGTATCACAATGAAAGGAGAGTCATGAAGCATGCTCTTTTCGGTTTCACAAGCTTTTATCATTTTATAGTTTGGCATTGAAGAAGTATTTTATGGTCATTCAATGTAAGGCAAAGGTGGGAAAGACCCTACATGGAAGCATGGCACCATAGGTGAGACTAATGGCATGGTGACCTACAACTTTTGTGAGTTTCCTATGAATGGAGAAATAAATATGTTAAATTTCCACCTTGCTCAAATTCCTCAAATTGAAATGGTGTTTCCTCAAGTGCCTAATGAAGTGAATAGAGAAATGGATGCCTGTTGACGTGGTTTTTGCGACTAAACCAACACAGAATAAAGTCGCCAACGGCTACTCTATCCTTTCTTGAACAAAGTTTCCTGCATGCTAAGATTGCGAGATAGATCATAAATTTAACTCCAAGGTTCCTTCAGTGCGAATAGTCTCAGTTGGCTTGATGTGATATTGCTGGTATTTCAAGGGGACTTACACAATTGTTCGACAGTTGACAGCAGACAGCGGACTAAGGGCTTTCGTGTAATTAAAATGATTTGGCAAGTGAGCACAAGTTTCCTAATCCTAACCAGAAGTGGACTGAAATTAAATGAGTGTAGGGCCTAAGAAGTTTATGTTCTATTCTAAATGCAAGATATGTGGAGCTCGACTTTAGCAGACTTCAACCGGATTTCACCTAGCCTCGTATCGGATAGCTTCAACAAAATCGGTGCAATCTTCAAGGGAGTAACAAAGAATATTCAAATTATAATTCAACATACATGTGCCATCACAACGATGCATACAAGCATACGAATCACAATCGAAGTTAAGTTTGAAATGATGTCCAGTTGACCACGCAAGGCAAACTCACTGTCAGCGAGTCGCTAGTGGTATGGATAAAGAGAAGCTACGTCGATCAAACACCACAAATCCAAAGTAAACTACTTGCATGAACTGAAAACTACACTACCTTATGCTACTTGAAGTTGAAGGGATGAAGAAATCTTGCTAGCTACTTATAACAAAGATGAATTCA
>VDFB02253495.1:0-187905 GCA_007258455.2 Sequoia sempervirens
TTGCAAATGGCAATCTCAAAGCTGGTTGTCCTTGTATTGCAAGAGCATGGAAGGTGGGCTGCCATTTCATCCCTCAGTCCACCTTGGAGGCTGGCCGTCCTCCTTGATCAAGCCCAAGAGCATGTAAGGGTGGTCTTCCATTCGACCTCTTGGCCCATGAGCATGGAAGGCTGACCATCCATCCATCTCTTGATGGCATACTTGATAAGAGCACGAAGGCTGGTCATCCTTCACCTCTTGTGAACTTGGAAGGCTGGCCGTCCTTCCTATTTGCAAGATGCTTCACAGTTCAAAATATGATTCCTCAAGGAATTGGCTAGAATATTTCTAAATAAATACCTCTTGAAGAAATGATATATATATATTTTTTAAAGGGTAAACGCTTTTGACCAGGAGCTATGAGCTGGTAAGGTCACAAACGAGGGACCTCATCCCCAATTTAAACTCAACAATTACAACCCAGTGGGGTTTGAACCTTGATGGCAAGAACAACACCACAACAACTTAACCATCATACTATGCCACTATTGGCAAGAAATGATAAATTTACTCTTAAATGGCTGCCACCAATTTTTTTCAGAATATTATCAATGACTATTCGCAATCTCTATTCCAAAGAGATGACTTATATTTCTTATTCTTATTTTTCCTCTTTCCAACTTGCAAAGTCACATAAGGTTCTATTCTCAACTGAATTATTCAATGATGTTATGGATCTCCTTCTCAAATGAAAAACTCTTCCTCTTATATTTTCAATTTCTTTCATTATTACTGCCTTTTTAGAAGAGTCACAACTATTCCTTTAATCGCTGGTCTGAAACCTTTAATTTAATTTTAATTAAATATTTTTAATTCCAAGGGATCGCTGCTCTTGTTAGAATTGCTCCCTATATTAAATTGCTGCCCCTTAGGTGCTGTGATCTTGATTAATTACTTTGATCTATTTCCTACTTGGATGGGGGCATGACAATCTACATGACTAAAAGATTGTTTAGACTTGAAATTGTGGGCAACTTCCTCTATTTTTGTAGATTATGAATTTGTAGAACTTCATTTATGATACATTTTTATAAGTATTTATTAATTTAGATCATTGCAAATGCACACATGCACACACATACCCTTACATTCACACACACAAACATGCCCAGACATGCACACACAGATATGCACAAACATAGGCACAGACATGCACACACAAATATATACACATAGATGCATAAACATAGACACACAGAGAGAGGGATGCATCACACACACAGATAGACATAGAAACAAACAGACACAGAGATACACAAAAACACATGCA
The DNA here is from genome assembly GCA_007258455.2 of Sequoia sempervirens. Taxonomy (NCBI): domain Eukaryota; kingdom Viridiplantae; phylum Streptophyta; class Pinopsida; order Cupressales; family Cupressaceae; genus Sequoia; species Sequoia sempervirens. Next base: position 1,310 of record VDFB02253495.1, read on the forward strand.
TGCGTGCATACATGTAGACACAGACACAGACAAAGACACATACACACAAACATACTTTTGCATCTATTGGTCTTGATGACCATACGTGGCCAATGACCATTGTTGCCTCATTCTTCTCATTGTGTTTCTGCGACTTTTTTGCTTTATTCTCAATTTTGGCTTCACATTATTCAATTGTGATATATGAAACTTCCAAACCTGTTGACTGTCCACCCTGTTTCCAGAGGCAGTCATGTGAATTATGATGCATTACTTTTGATCCAACTTCTTGAGAGCCAACAGATCACCCTAGCTTTTCTGGTGAAAATTCTTGAACTTTGGCTACTAAACACCAAGTTTGAGATTATCACCTTTTCTTCATATTTGTTTCTTCTCTTCTTAAATTTCTATTCTTGCTGTAAAGTTCAGGCTATGAATAAATTGAGATGATATAGGTAGAAGCTATCTTATATGCTGCCCTCTTGAAGTGTCTTATTTCATGTCACTAAACTGGCACTTCTTCAAAGCTCTGGGATTGAAATAGTGTTCATTTTCTTTTTAGATGGCCATTTGTTTGCTGTATCTGTAGGAGATTATCTGCTGACCAATAATCAATCTATTTGAATCATAGTTTTAGATTTTTCTGGTATATGAGATTTTTAGAAATATCATATTATTTCTTAGCATTAAGATTTGCAGTGGATTGCTATTATATTTTCATTGATCATCCATCAAGGAGAAGTGCCTTTTCCAGCCTTGGAATTAGAAATTAGATGCTTGTTGAACCATTTAAGCTAGGTTGTACTTCTTTTTCAAAGAAAGCAATGGTATCTAGTAGATGATTTTGTAGTTTAATGTTTGAAACTTGCATTTATATCTGCAGATGATAAGGATTACAATTTATCAGCATGTAATTGGAATAGTATCACTTTGGAGAATTTGATGTGCATCAGCCCCATTATATATTTAAATTTTTTTTTCAACATGGAATAGTTAGTATGCTATTTGAATTCATGATAGCATGTATGAGTATTTTCTAAGGCATTGGGATATCCATTTTGATTTATATATTGTCTTATTTAAATAGGAAACTCTCAAAGTGAAGGATGAAGAGCTGCACCAATTAGCACGAGAACTTAGAGCAAGAGATTCAACAATAAAGGAAATTGCTGACAAGCTATCTGAGACTGCTGAAGCTGCAGAATCTGCAGCATCAGCGGCCCATACAATGGACAAGGAGAGAAAGATCGCAGTAGCAGAACTTCAACGCTTATCCAGGGAGATGGATGAGAAACTGCAAGAAGCTTCTTCAAAGGTTCTGAAATTATTCTCGTCTTTGTCAATCTCTTGGTACAATTCAGTATTTTAAAATTTGTATACCTGAAAGCTTTGTGTACTGGTGTGTTATTAGAGTTTTATTTCATAATTAGCTGCATCATTACATTGGGCTTAGTTTGTTGTGTTTTTAATGTCATTGTGAATTATCATGTTAGGCTCAAAGAAGTCTGTAGATTTATTTTTCTTGTGTTCTCAGCTTGTAGATCAACTTACTTTCTATCCAAGTTGCTTTATAAGATGTGTAAAGGCAGACTTGTAGTTTGATGGTTAGCTTTTTAAGCTGCTACAAGTCGGATGTTTGAAGAGCACCCGTCAAGATTTTGATGTGATGTTGTATAGTACAGGTGTGTCTATTGGACTAAAAAAATATTACCCATTGATGGCTTGAGAAATTATAAAGGCTGCTGATGTATTTTACAACCAGACCTAACTTGGGACACACTATGGTACCTATCTTTCATTGGGCTTGACTCTGAATTTAACCTATTTAATTTGTAAGAATATTGCATAATTCTATAATTTATTGGGAATTAAACCTCTCAGTTGATGGTAGAATATTAGTCCCTCTCTACCAGCCACAACCAAATATGTCTTTTTGTTCCATTTCCTGTGGGATTCTTCCCTTGGGCTCCTTTCTCCTAAGATCTTCTAGCATACTCTCCTTCCAAGAAAAGTCCACTTATATTGACCCCCAAACTTGTGTCTTTCATAGAAAGTCTGTTTGTCCCTCTATCCAGGAAAGTCAGAGAAACACCGTTGTAAATGTTCTTCTGTTTTGATAGATAATTTTTAGCATGCACCTTTCATCAACTGAATATGGGGAAAACCCACTATGAGTACCTTTCAGGTACATTTGAGGGGTTTTCTACTTGGCCAAAATTTTCTTGGGACATCTATTCAATTTCATTTGGTTGTGGTCCACATTTAGTTGATCATGTTACTTAAGTTAGCCTTGAAGCTAGGGCAGTGTTATGTGAATTAATCTACCTTGCTACTAGACCTTGGCCTGCTGGACGTGGTAAAACATATGCACACATGCATAGTGCATACACAAGGATATACATGAGATGGGATTAGATGACACTTCTACTGTGCACCTCAGGCCTAAATAGTATGTAGAACCTACTGACATTTGTTTATGTTTAATATATTTCTATGGGACTTTAGTTTTAATATGAATTCCCCAGACTTGTTTTGATTTAAGATATTATGTTCTAGGTTCTTATTGCAAATATTTGTGTAATTGTGTATAATATTATTATACGGTAGGCAGGTTAGAAGGGAACATGTTTCAATTCCTACTATATTTAAGCTACATACTGTACAAGCTCTTTGTTATTAGGTTGTCTTCAAGAAGGTCCTTCCACCAGTTTCACTATGTATATGTGAGTTGGTTCTTAGTTTTGTAATCTTAGTTTTAAATTTATTTAATAGTTATTGTTTTTAAAGCATATTATACAGTTTTTTAAATTATGGCTTGTATCATGTGGATATTGTAATTATACTTACCTGTCAATTGTATTATACTGAATAGATACGTGGTCAAAGGATCCCCGGTTCATTGAGCTTTTCTGCTACTGGCAGAACAATTACCGCCTATCACAGACTTTACCATCTATAAGCTCACACTCTAACTCTGGTTTCTCAAAGGTAAATTAACAAAATGGAACAGATCAAGTTTTAGCAACATATTCAGGCAATTGTCAGAGGTTAAAATAAGAGTTGTGGGTCCTCCGAAAGTAAGGGATGGATATTTCTTTCTGGATCTTTAAAAAACAAGATACTCAATAATTAATTGGAAACTTGTAATTTTCCAACACAAGGAGGAATTGGAGACGAAATTCTAGAATTATATGGACTAGGCAGGGGGTATCCTAATACAATTTTTTTGCACAAATTCCTTCCAAAAAATAAGAGCACAAATGCAACCCCTAGGTCGTTGAACAGCTTGATGACATAATCTCTCTGCTACTGATTTGTAGAGAAAACTTCTAATTGAAATGTATGGCAACAAGGCAGAGGTGTAGGAAGTAATACTCTCACACATCCTCCCCATCTCTGAAGAGGACAGGTTAAAGGTCCAATTACCAGGAAGGAGTTGCAAACTGCAGTCTTTTCCTTTCTATGAGGAAAAGCACCAGGACTGTATGGGTTCCAACCCAATCTTCCTGGGATTTATGGGAGATGCTAAAATCTGATCTTCTTAATGTGGTTGAGTAGTCTCTCTGTATTGAAAGGGTGCTATGCAAATTCAGGTGGACCAAGTTAGCTCTCATCCAAAAGTGACAGGGAGATGATACCTTCAAAGCCTTACACCCAGCTTGTGCAACATTGACATGTTGCAGTATTGGACTTTAAAATGGCTAACTTTGGTTGGATGCATTGAGCTTATCCAGGCAGTTCTAGAAGCTATGCTGGTATATTTTGCTCTAGTTGAGGAATTTAATGTATTATTAGCAGCAATTGAACAAAATTCAAACAAAACAAGCTCGATAATTGTTGAATAGCTGAACAAAGTAGATTCTTATTTCAACTGAGAGCTTATATAAAATGGACAAATCTTATAGGAGAGGTGTATGCCTTCTACTCTGACCACATGCTTCCATAGAAGGAATACTTGCACAGATCTGTGAGTCAGAATCCCTGCTATGTGACTTGTGCCAGACATGTGTGCCTAGTCTCCTGATTACTTGTGAGTTTTGGTGCAAGTTTTGGACTCAGACTCACAAGTCCATGGGTAAACTTGCTTGTGCAAAAAACAGAACCCTGGTGCCTTAAAAACAACCTTTTATTGTTTTTTTTTTTTCGTTTTTCACTCATTTGTTCTTTCACAATTATTCATTCAGTGGAAAATAGCAGAGTGGAGTGATTAGAATGCAAGATAGGTTGGAATTGAAGATTTAATTAGTTTGAAGTGCATACAAAGGCAGTTATTCTCTTTTTTCCTTTCTTTTGATTTCAAATGTCAAATGCTGAAAATCTTGCGGTTATGTCACCCACCCAAAATTTCCTGTTTTCTCATTTCCCAACCCTTGCTACTAGTGCCATGTTTTCTTTTATTTTTAAATATTTTTCCTTTTGTTTTCCTCCTTTTCAACATTTTATTGTCAAATCCCTTTAATTTTTATTTTTTCAATTTAGAGAATCAACAATGGCAACACAAGGCAGCAGTAGGAAAGACGTGTCAGTTGAGGCCAAGGGCATGCTGACCTGCAATTTTTGTAATGTTTATTATGAGAGGAGGAATCAATAGGTTAATTTTTGACCTTATTCAAATTTCATGCTGGGATGTGAAGGTGTCTCCTCAAGTGCCCAAAGAAGCGAGGAGAGAAATGAATGCCCTACTTACTAGTTTTGATAGAAGAAAATGGAAAGGAAGAGGACAAGGTAAGTATTAGCAGTTTAGATGAATACCAACCTTGAATCAACTACAACTTCTTTTATTGGCTTACATATTTGACATTCCTTTGTCGAGGAGAGCTTTAGCCATCTTTTCACTTCACCAAATTTCTTCATTCCTTGCAATGTTCTAGTGGCACAACCTTTGTTTGAAATCACTTGGAACAAAATGGAACACCATGAGGCTAGGATGATAGTGGAAAACTTTTGGTACAACAACAATATATTCTTCAAGGTGGCAAACAACCCATATTGGGAAGGGTTGGTAAATGCATTAACAATTGTTGGTGCAGGGTTAATGCTCCAAAAACTAAGGATGTCAGTGGCCCGTTGCTAGAGCAAACAGTCGAAAATACAAGTCTTGTAGTTGATGATCACAGGTCAGTATAGTAGAAAATGGGCCTCAACATTTTATTAGATGGATGGATAAATGGTAGGAATGTGATGCTGATTAACTTTTTGGTGGCTTTGAGTGGCTCATTGATATTCTTGAAGTTTGTGGATGCCTTGCATGGAGTAAAGAATGTTGGGACTTTGTGCAATATTATGGAGGGGGTGATTTAGAAGTTTGGGGTGGAGAATGTTGTCCAAATTGTCACAAAATGCAACTGCATATGTAACTGCGAGGAGACTTATTTAGTGTCCCATTATTTATTGGAGTCCTTGTGCTACACATTGCTTGGATTTGATGCTTGAGGACATGGGAAAGATTGGATAGCTCATAAGTGTGGTTCAAGATGCTAGAAAAATATCTACAACTATATTTGAGTCCTTAGTTTGATAAGAGAGCATACAAAAGGAAAAGAGTTTGTGGGATTAGGGGTGACAACAATTTGTCACCAATTTCCTCACATTTTAGAGCATTGTAGCCTCAATTTCTTCTCTCTAGAAGATGTTTGTGAGCATATGGATGGATTCCATATTCCAAAAACTTTGAAGGGGGGAAGCTCATGAAGACAATTTTTGATGAGGTGTTCATAAAAAATACATAGGAACTATTCAGGGTTGTAACAATTACAAACATAAGTTTTATATGGAATTACATTTTTATTGTTTTTAGTTATTGTTTTTTTAACTTTCTAATAATCGAAAATTTATTTTATAACCTTTTAGGTTATACTTATAGAGCCTTTGGTCAAGGTTGTGTATAGTCAAATGGCATGTCGATGGATTATCTCTATCAGGAATTGTATAGGGTCAAAGAGGCCATTTTGAACCACAACCAATATATGCCTTTGCATATTAGTTGAAACCAAAATTTTACCTTTTTGATATGTTTAAGGCTAATGAGGGGGTCGTGGTAGGCATTACTTCATGCATAGAGATTATGGCAACCAACGAAGACATTGTAGACAAAATTCTGGATGAGGGCTACAAGGGTGTGCAAAAGAAGCTTTTTTCTTCACCTCAAGCCATTTGAATAGGCGATAACCAATAGTTAGGTGAAAAGACAATACGTTTAATTTTTAGCTTGGTACTAGAAACTTGAAAGTTTTAAGTTTTGAACTTCTACTTAATTTTCATATAGTTTTGAAATGCTTTATTTATAGATTTATGTTGGGAGATTTATGGTGCTAACACACAAAATATTTAGAGGCTACCTATTTGTGATTTTTGCCAACCCTATAGTGCTTTTGGTTGTGAACACAATCAGAGTCTATTTGACAACATTCACATCAAGAGAAATAGGTTGACCTAGGAGTAACACAATGACCTTGTTTTTGTCTAGCACAAGTTTTTCCTTCAAACTAAAAAGGTGGAAGGTCCTTTTCATGATGTTGTTGAGTTGGATGACATTGATACATTTGCTGATTGGACTGTTGAAGAAGCGGATACGTGTTCATTGATGAAGATCTTGCTGAAGTGGAGAGAGAAGTAGCAACAACAAAGGCATTAGAGGAAGAAATATTTGAGGAATCAGTTATTCATGATGATTTCAATTCACCTTCTAGTTTGAGGCTTGAAAGAACTAGTACTAAGAGAGGGAAAAAGAGGATATAGGTGGTATTTGTCTGTTTTTTGACATATGTTAACAGTTTTACAATTATTATTTCTAATTTATAGCAATAAAATATATTGTTTGACTTACAAACTTTAAAATTTCAAAATTTGGGTGTTTGAGTGTCATATGACATGTAATCTTTGAATTATGACAAATTGATAATCAAAATAGATTTTTGTGTTCTCGAAATGTATTAATTTTTGTTTTTTGTGTAATTATGTATTTTATGATGAGTCTTAAGTTTGACTCAAAATTTTGGGCTGTTGATTATGAGTTTTCCATCTATGCATGCTTCAAATCCAACCATTATATGGCTTTTCCATACAAGAAATTTAAAACTTTCTAAAAATTGTAAATTAGGACTCTTGATGAAAATAAAAGAGTGACAACACTTGGTAGTGATTCATGTACTCTATGTAAGTTGAAATGAATAGCTCTAAAAGGACAATTTTATTAGAAAATTCAAAAAAATTGTCGTAGTTATTTAATTTTGGTACCTCTATTTGTCATATGGATTAGTACATGATGGTTCACAAGAGGCCAAATTGGGCTCATATATTTTCAAGGAACATCTTGGCAATGTCTTTTGCAAAGACCCCTTTTTTGTAGGGCATCAAAGTGGACATATTTGAGAACCTATCAACCACAACATAAACACAATCACAAACATGCTTGCTCACAATAAGACCTAACATGAAATCCATGGAAATAGATTGCCAAGGGTTGTTAGGAATTAGCAGGAGTGTATACAAACCCTATTTTTGTTTGGTTGGCTTTGCAATGGCACAAGGTACACAAGATTTGATGTATACAACATCATGATGTAATTTTGGCTAGTAGAAGTACTTTTGCAAAATTGATGTCATCTTCTCTATCCCAAAGTGACTTGCCACCCAATTGTAGTGAGAATTCTAGATCATTTACTAATGCTCCTTAGTAGGAACACAAATGTACCCTATGTGGCATAGAAGTCAGTTCTCTAGGTGGCACTTAGCAAAATGTCATCCAATAGTCAGTGTTTGCTTTGTGTTAGAAAAGTTAAGATCTTTGAGATATAATTGTGGCCTTTTTGATATCTTGTGCTTGTAGGAGTCTAGAATAGTTGTCAAGGTTGCAATTGGAGGCCAACTTAGGTGGTCAACAAATCTATTGGTGTCCCCCTTGTGTCATATGTTGAGGTGAAATTGCTAGAGATATGTAGACCACCTTTGATGTTGGTCATTCTACAACTTGCCTTGAATCTATACAATCTGTAGAGGCTTGTGATCTTTGTGGATGACTATCTCTTTCCTAATATATAATGCTTCCATTGCTTGCAAGCTTGGACAATAGCATAGAGATCTGTCTTATATTGGATACTTACATTTTGTAAGAAAAGGTCTCATTGCCCTACACAACATGAGGACCATGTTGAGTAAGAACCGCTCCTAATGCATACTTTGAGGCATCTATCTCAATCTCAAAGGCCTATTGTAGATTTGGCAGAACAAGAACTGATGTTGAACATGATCTTTACTTCACTTGTGTGAAAGCCCATTGTTGTGCCTTTGTTGATACAAATTTTTCTTCGGCACCCCCTTTTTTGCCTAGTTTAGAGGCCACACAATGTGAGATTTTGAGCACAAACCTTCACTAGAAGCTGGCTACACCCAAGGCATCCGTGAATTCTTTAAGAGATTTTGGGGCTGACCAATCTCTAATTACTTGAATCTTCTCTATGCCAACATTTATACCATCTTTGTTGATGATGTAGCCAAGTTATTGGATTCTCTCCATTCCTATAGATCACTTCTCTACATTGGCATAGAGCTTATGTTGGTGTAGAACTGAAAGAACTTGTTAAACATGTTGTACATGCTCTTCCTAGATCATACTGAATATGAGAATGCCATCTAAGTAGACGGCCACAAAAGAATCAATGAAAGGTCTAAGAACATCACTCTAAGAGTCTAAGAACATCACAAATCATTTGCATGAAAGTGGTGGGTGCATTGGTCAGACCAAAGGGCATCACCAACCACTCAAAAACTCCTACTTGGACTTGAAAGCAATCTTCCAGGCATCAATTAAGTCAATAGGTACTTGATGACACCTTAAGTTTTTTTTTTGTGAATTTTTTTTACCCGCTAAAGTAGTCCAAGAAGTCATCAATTTGAGGGAATGAGTACCTATCCTTCATGGTGATCTTATTTAGGATATAGTAGTCAATGTAGAGTCACCATGTCCTATACTTCTTGGTTAGTATAATTGGTGATCAACTCTTGAACTTGTCACTTGATCTCATCATTTTCAAGTACTGATCTCCTATATAATGGCCTATTTGGTGGTGATGTGCTAGGGATGAGATCAATCAATTTTTTCACCAAGCAATGTAGGGGTACACATGTTGGTAAAGTGAAACACAAATTTGCATCTTGATAACATTTGATCCATTTGCTTTTGTTGTGTTGTCAAAGTGGTTGTTGGAACACATGTGGCATTTGCAACATTGTCTTTCATCAAATTTGATCATGAGTAGGACAAATTTCAAAGTTTGGGCAATTGCCTATTGGCACTACTTACGTTGATAATAGACACTAATTTTGTGAATCATTTCTAGCTATTTGTACTTTTTATTGTGGAGTTTGATGATGACACTTTAAGGTCTAATGTTATAAACACCATGACGCTACATGTAGGTTTGTCCCAACAAAACATCACAACATCTAAGGGTGCCACATCCCCAATTATTTCATCTTTAAAGTGCTTGATAAAATAGGAGAGGTTGCATTATTAATTGCCATGAAAACGTTGCACCCTTGACCCAACCATCCAATGGCATATGGATATGGGTGAGCTGAATAGGTTCCCTTTGGTGTTTGAATCTATGGTAGAGTATCCTTTGTTGCCTTGTTGCAAACCTATTTTTGTTTCTCCCTTTAGCTTCACACTTGCAAAAGAGTCTTTCTTATCTTTGGCTTGAATTTTTCTTCAATCTTGATTACGTCAATGTGCAGTTCCCAGGGCTTCAATATTCATAAATACCATCTCTATTTAAAGATAGTAGTGAAGGCCATTGTAGTAATTGAGGATATAATGCTTCTTTGCCTTTAACTTTGGGGTTCTACTCCCTTATTGGCCTTTTGTACCAGTTTCTTGACCACTTGTGTAGATGGTCCTCTATTGTTTTGTATTTCTTTGTTTTTATTCTTCCCCTTTGTGGGGCCTTTCTAGGTGCCTCTTCCTAGAACTTTTTATTGGCCTACTTTTGGTCATTTGTGGACATTAATATAATTTCTTTTCTTTCTTTCCTTTGAGTCCTTGATGTTGTTGGGCCCAAATCGCTGCTCACACTTCTCTAGGGATCAATCCACTTCAAGGACAAAGAAATGTTGTTCTTGAGGGGTGGATAGATCAACTCATCAACAAAAAGTGAGTTATGACAGGCCAATTGGTGAGAGTGGATAATCTCTCCATCACTTTGGGTTCAACTTCTTGAGGGGTGGATTATCCACTTCAAGGCCAAAGAAATGTTGTTCTCGAGGGGTGGGTAGATCAAAACATCAATAAAAAGTGAGTTATGACAGGCCAATTGGTGAGAGTGGATAATCTCTCCATCACTTAGGGTTCAGCTGGACCCAAGAGGGTATTCCTAGAGGTAATCTATGACAGGATTTAATCACAATGGAGAATAGAAAAACTGAAACAATTGTAGTAGTATCTAATGTATGCTTGGTTCCAAAAGTTGTCGTTAGATCAAGGACTAACCTATTGTACATATAACCTCTATTAAGCCGATAAAAACATCATTGCATCATTGCAAGATGTAGGTACACATGACATGACTCTCTAGGATGAGAATTGTTATGGTTCATTGAAGATATTTTCTTTGAATAAATCACCTAGTCATAAAATAAATACAAACTAACATTCCTACTCCTAAACTATTGGTTTAAGATGTTTTTCGCTTTGGGTGTATGGTGGGTCAAAGGTTTCTAGGACTGGTGCCTTGTATTAGGTTATAGAGTTGCAATTTACCAAAAGAAACAATACATAGAAATAACAAAAGAGATATGACATCAAACAATTGAACGTGCTTAATAATCCCTCTCCAAATTTGAGAAATCCATATGCAATAAGTAGAAGACCATTACAAGCAAAGTCTGCAATGAATTAAAGTGCTGCAACACATATCAAATTCTCATTACATTTATACCTACAAATGTGGCAAGAGAAAATCCTAAGCTAGAATGTTGTCAAATTCGTCACTTACAAGTTTCCTTGGAAATCTACAAATGGCCAAGGAGACATTTAGTAACATATATCTACTACAAATGAATTACCTCTTTGTGATTTACAAAATATATTGCTCTAATAGTGATTGGATTTGTAGGAGTTGAAACCCTAGAAGATGTTGGGCGCTTGCAGTCACATGGAAATAGAGAAATGATCGACTGTTTGAATGTTGAAAACCTGCAAATATATATCACTTAGCACCATTGAGCAACATTAGGAAAGGAATAGGTTCATTTGTAGCTATATAGGTTGCCTATGCTTGCATGCATCACCAATCCCATACCTTCATACACGAGATAGATGCCCTATAATGTGAGCAAGGACCATTGAGAGTTGCAAGAATTAAATCTGGTTGTTAAGGCGTCTTAGGTCTTGCAAGGAGGTAAGTAGGAGTGAATGGGCGGGAATGGCAACATTTTTGAGTCGTGTCAATCCTTATCGGTGTTTTGGGAAGTTTGGAGACCTTTTGAAGTGCCAATTTTGATCATTTTGAAACTTGGCAGTGTTTGAGCAATTTTGTGAACTCGCAAACTCATCGAGCCATCATTATCACAACTTCATTAGGAACCTTGGAGTGAAATTTTTGGCAATTAACACCAACCTTGAACCTTTGTTGACATTTCGATGATTTTGCGAACTTGCAAACTTGCCAACACCTTATCTTGGCACTTTTTGGAGCTTGTTGGTGGTTTGACCAACTTGAAACTTATGTTGGCATATTAGTAAGTTTGCGAATTTGTGAACTTGCCAACATCTTTATCTTGTTGACACTTTAATGAGTTCGCGAACTTGTTAACACCCTTGATCTCTTAGTTGGAACTTCAAGCTCACAACAAACCTTGTTGGAGCTTCGCAAACCTTGAAAATCTTTGACACTTTGCTTGTCGATACTTTTGCAAGTTTTAGAACCTTTGAAAAGTGCAACATATGAAGGAGGGAGTAGTTGTCGACGTTTTGGGCAATTAGTGAACTTATGAAATGGACGACACATTAAAAACTTTTTGGATCTACAACTTCCATTTCCTAAAAGGAATAGTGTGGATGGCAAATGATAACAATTAGGCATTCTTGACTAATGGAGCTCATTTGGAAATGTCTTAGATTGATTATATTTAATGGCACACTCAAGGCCAAGTATGTTGGCGCAACAACTAGCACCTCTGGAGTAAGAGTTGGTACGGACAGCTATGCACACTACGCAATGAGTGCTCTTCAAATTAGGAGGGGAAGCTCCCTTGTTGTGCTTGACAAAAGTACTTGCAAAGGAAAACAAACTAAACTATATCCTGTCTTTTTGTTTCAGCTGTAGAGGTACAAGGCTTTCTCGAAAACTATATACGTTGCAGCTGAGTATTTTCTGGTTTCGTAGACTACTAACTACAACTAGGCTTAATTACTTAAAATCTATCTAGTTTCCTCAAGAAAACAGAGCATGAGAAAACGGAGCAAGGTTTGACTATTTGACGATAAACAAGTATAGATTCTCAACTTGAAGGCAAGGTGGCACATCTATCAGCTCAATCTAGACAAGTTTATTGGAAACAACATCACACGATAAACTAAGTACGGATTCTCAACTTGAAGGCAAGGTGGCATGACTATCAGCTCAATCCGAACAAGTTTATTGTTCACAACAACACACGATAACCAAGTGCAGATTCTCTACTTGAAGGCAAGGTGGCACAACTATCATCTCAATCTGAACAAGTTTATTGAACACAAAACAGATTTGATCTAACTAAGGAAAGAATTTACCATTATAATTGCATGAAACCCTATGTGGCATAACAATTCATTATAACAGCAAAAACGCATGAACAGATACAAAAAGAGCAATAATGAGGGCAAGGTAGGCACAACATATATTTCTCTCTCGTGCAAAAGTTATGTACAAATGAGCAAAAGCTCTTATTTATAGACATCGAAAGGTGTAGGGAACCCTAAAATCACCTTGAGTCAACTACAGTCTTGCAATGCATGCAAGATTTATTGCTAAGCCCTAATAAAGTAAACTATACAGTTAACTGGAAAACTACCATCAGTTAACCGAAACATCTAATCTAAAAATGGACAATTGTGCAAGCATGCACGTCCTTATTGAAAGCGAGTTAACTAGAAGACTACCATCAGTTAACGAAAACCCTAAATGAAACTCCAAGTAAATAAAGCAAATCTCAAAATAGATATGCATGTGATGAGACAACGAGTTAACTTGAAAGGGTAACGCCAAGTTAACTCCCGTGTATAAAGTCTATTCTGAGAGGTGGGAATTGAAGTCTACTGGCCGTGATCTCGAGCAAGCAATCCCTCAACGAGATTGTTAACTGCATCAGCATCTGAATGTTAGCAACTTGAGCAATCTTTGCACAATCAAACTAGCATTTCACTGACTCATAACTTTGGTGGCTTCGTAATTGAAGTGATGGCGACTATCTCCTCTGCAGCTTGATGCTTCTGACACTTTTGCATGACGAAACTGCAATATTTGACTGCGCACACTCTGTTTGTGAGAAATGCAAACGAACTTGCTGCACATGCAAAATTCCAACGGTATCAGCCTTCTAAACCGGCTTTGGAAGACAATCGGCCATACGAGGCATGCAACCATATGGATTTGAGTAACTACGCTTGTCAACCCTCTAAAAGCACTTGATACAAATCGGTCTCAACTTTTCTGATGAAATCGCGAATTAAGACTGATTTGGTCTTAAATTTAGTCTACGTGAACTACACTCTGAAAAACTCGCCTGTTGGCTGTGAACATGGCTATATTTTGACAAGATTTCTGGAAAGCTAAAAATAGCCTGCTGAGGCTAAAAATAGCCTTTTGAAGAGTTATTTTCGGCGAAAAATTTGAGATATGGGTTTTGTCCAGAAAAAGATTCTAAGACAACCCAGAACGTCAGAAATGCGAAAATCTAACTTCTACTCGACCATGCAAAGAGTTTTCAGTTGAGAAAATTAGAAACTCGAGAACGAATGTTTTGAAGTTAAAAAGTCCTGAAAAAATCAAACGCATGATTTTAATTCGAGGAAGCTATATAGAAATGATCCAGATGCTGAGACTTGTTGAATTTTGCCAATTTCAGGAACATGCGAATTGAAATCTGAGAGAAATTTGAGAATCAAGGAGGAAAAAGACATTTTTTGTATGCTCTTCTTCAATGAAAATCGCCCTTGAATTCTTCAAATTGTTGATGAATGTGAACTTTAACTTGCAAAAAGAAGTGTTTGATGAAATCGCCCTTGACTGCTGATGAAGAATTCGCCTTTGCTCTGAAAATTCGCCTTTGTCTTGAGAAACTACGAATTTCCTTGAAGTTGTGAGAATGAATAATGATGGCGCCATGCTTAAATAAAGAGAAAATTTGCACCATATTGTTCACTGCAAGATTTTAAACCTTAACCAAAATAGAAGTCTTCTGATTGGACCCCCTCCAGTTACATTGACACTGTCTTGAAGTTCGAAATTTAAATAATAATAAAATATTCATTATGCAATAGCACAAAGAGGCGCCAATTTTAGAAAATTGCCATTTAATGCTAAAATATGCAAAAATAAATATTAAATATTATTTAACATCAATTGACAAACCAAGTAAAGCACTTGGATTCACCGGCGAACTTCACTGATTTCAAAAAGTCCTCATTTGACCTCATAGGCATCCATTTGCTCAAGATATTACACTTTTTATTAACTTCCTACTTTGTAGCTGACTACAAAGTTACAACTGGTCATCTTCGACACTGATTCCCGGGTGACCAGATGATGCTGAGACTGAACTGAGATATTCATTACGAAGCCTACTGAGCAAAGAAGAAATGTCTGCTGGGAGTCATCACTGCAAAATCCATCATTTAACACCTTGAAAAATTAGGCGCCCTTGATTAAATTCATTTACAGGTGCCAGACTTAACCATTTCTCCAAACTGCCATCTGATACTTAAAACGGCTGCTGACGACGAACGGTGAACCCTGGTGACAGGAAACCAAGCTCACTGCGTGACTAGAGGCATTTTGCATCCAACGGATATACGCACGGCATCTGAAAAGTGCATTAAGGACCTGAAAAGTAAAAGCGCCCCTGAGCTACAGTTGCACTGACACCATTTTGACCAAAGTTGAACTTTCATCCAAGTACCCTACTTTGTCCTCCGATACCGAGAGTTGGAATGCCCCGATTCGTGTGCCGACTGTCTCTCTGCATAGCTAGGAGCATTGAGAAGAGACGTCCCTAGAGGTGACGAAGCAAGAAAACTGCTTCTAAGACCTCAAAAATGCAAGTGCGTATTTTATTTAAAATATACGCTCCATACTTGGCCATTTTCCGAATGTCTTCACTTTTCAGCATTTCGCCAAAGACCTCGCACGTACGAGCGTCTGCCAAAACCCGAAGGCTGACGTCTGGGCTCGTTGGATAGATAAAGTTATTACGCTTGAATCCCGTGAAGACTTCGAAAGCGAACAACTTCATCTGACAGGCCTAAAGGCTAGGCGCCTCTGGCCTATAGAAATATAATGAAAATTTTATGCCAGTCCGCCTGTGAAATTATGTGCTTGGTAGAACCTCTGCCACGATCACCTGGAATGTCGGATTAACAAGTAGGATGGTGCAACACGAAGCTGAACTAGCGTAGTACTGATGTTAGGAAGGCCTTGTTAGCAAACTAGATTATCTTAAGGGTCATTTTGAAAAGCACCCCTGAGCTATAGTTGCACTAGAAATGCAACGAAGAAGCTCTAAGATGTGAAATCTCCATTATAAGCTCATCTTCAGACATCGGCTACTGGAGCTCTAGGACTCGGATGACTGCATTTGATAGCTCGTTGGACGAGTAGACTAGTCGTGAAGAGATTGACTGCATCAGTCATCAGAAAAACCAAAATCCAAACCTCCTTTAAGAAGGGCGCCCTCAAGCTACAGGCGCGCTTTTACTAGAAAAGGACAAGTTTCTGCAATATAGAACTTTGGAAATTTCAACTTCTGTCGCCAGTTGCCGGAGTTACGGGTCTCGGAAAGCTTCGCTGGATAGCTCATCGGATAGCCAGACCAATTCTGAAGAGTTTAATTGTATTTATGAGCACTTTCAACAAAATCTTGACCTTCATAAAGAAGGGCGCCCCTGGGCTACAGTTGCACTTTCTTGCTTTTCTCTGAGAAATCCTCATAATTTAATCACTAACAACTCCGTCTTGACCACTGAAATGACCATGTGCAATGTGAAATGCTGTCGCGAAACGCTCCTCTATCATGAAATGCTCCGTTCTGAGTCTCTGATTCAGGTTCTGATCAATGAAACTGCCTTTGACTGACAAAATATTGACAAAAACTCCATGCTTGATATTGCCCAAAAACTGTACTTGACATCATTTTAGCAAGATTTAGACTCTTTTAAACAAAATGCCTTGATGAAGCAAAAATTGTGGTTTTGGCTACAACATTATGAAGCAAAAATTTTGGTTTTGGGTACAACAAAGTACATAAGAGGACTAGGTTTTAGGTGGATTTTGTACACTATCAAATTGAATCCCAACAAATACCAAGCTTTGTAGACAATGCATGGAAAGTATTGGTGTAGTGTTGTATAGACTGGTCCTATCACTAGTAGTTGCCATTGGAATACTTTTCTTTTTGTGTCCTCGGGAAATTTCATTTTTGATGGCCTCAAGTAAATCTCGCCAAGTGGGATTCACCTTTATCACCTCACCTAAATGGAGCTCCCTTGATTCCTCCTTGGCTAGTAGGCTAGCCTCCCACCATTTTTGAATAGAAGGTTTAGCTTTAGGAGTTCAAATGTAATTTTCTTTGATTTTGACAAATTATTTACAGAGAATACTTTTCCAATTTGGAAATCAAATCAACAACTTCCTCATCAATCTTTTCCCTAAAGGTGGGGATGCAAAAGCTTACCTAGACTCTAAAAGGAGTCTAACCACCAAACAATGTATTTGGCAACAGTTGTGACGTATTTGAGACATTTGAAGTAACCATGCAAATTAGTTTATCATCTTCAATCTTTATCTTTCTAGAACCTCCTTGATCAACTCTTTGAAAGGATATGGGGAGTCAACAATTTGTTCAACACCCCTTGTGATTGTTTGTGTCATCTTGTCTTCAACCCAAGTTTTTGATATCCTAATCACATGTGATAGTATTTATTTGAATTAAGCTAGTAATTCAGGAGACAATACATCAGTTGAAGAACTTAATGTATTATAAGCAACAATTAAACAAAACTCAAACAAAACAAGATAGATAAGTACTAGTAGACAATAGGTTAGTTGAGGAACTTAATGTATTATAAGCAACAATTAAACACAATTCAAAAAAAGAAGGATTGACAATTATTGAATAGACAATACATTAGTTGAGGAACTTAATGTAATATAAGCAGGTCAACAAAACTCAAAGAAAACAAGATTGACAGTTACTTGTGTTGGTTGAAAATTTTGTATACCTTGAGGATATGCAAAATTGTGGTTTCAGTCACAGTGTGTGAGTATAATACTCTCCTAATTAAGGGAAGGCTCCCCCTTTTCTACTAACTAACTTAGACTAATATGGGTAAGACAACAACCTTTCCTCTTTCTTTAGGAAGGATTATATTCTTTTCTCCTCACAAAAAAGTGACAATAACCTTTAAGAAAACTATTATAGCATATTGAAATGAAATTGAGAGAGAGGAAATGAAGTTTCCTGAAAGCACAAAGACTTCCGTCACCTCCTCCGGGATGGGAAAACAATCTCCAAGCACAAAGTCTTGAGTATCCGAAATCCTATTTACGCTTTTAGAATGATAATCTAAGAACAAAATACAACATATATCAGCTCAAAGTCTGCAAGTATGGTGTACTTACGAATCACTTTATATGGGAATTACCACAAGCACAAAGACTTGTAACTCTTTCCAACTCCTAATCACAAATCAAACTAATTCAATCTTTCAAACTTGTAGCACAAAGACTGCAAGAAATTAGACCAAAGTCTTATCACAACAGCACCACAATATCACAAGAATAACTCAAAAAAATGTACCACTATGACATAAGAACATAGTAATAACATGCAACAAGACTCAACACAAAGTCTGAAATCTCATATGCCTTCCTTGTATTGCTTGGAAATTAAGTTTACATACACAAAACACAAAGTCTCTTTGCTGTAAATGTTTGCAAAGTTTTCTCGATTGCGAAAAAGATAAATATTACAATAGACCCCCTCAAGTATTTATAGGAGAGAAGCCTTGAGAAAAAGGTGGGAGGATCCCAACTAACTTGAGAAATTCACTCAACCACTAACTCCTTGCAATTGACTTATTCCAAATTATAGTCCTAATTTATTTTGACTTGTAATTTGATTACATGTAATTACAATCTTCAATAATGTGAGTAACATGGCCGCTTGCCATTACAATTTCTGACTTTACATGTAATTTGTCAAAACAAAACTACAAATGCATAATTGAAATTATTCTAAGTGTCCAAGACACGACTCTAACTACATCATCCTTCGTCTGCGATGATCTTCATGCTGCTTTAGGATTTTAGAACTTGAAGTATTCAGGATTGGTGAAAACATCTCGAACTTGGAATGGGAATTTGCATTCTTAATGATCTTTGTGTCCTTGGCGAACTTCAACCTTATCACAGGCTTGGAGTAGTACCATTATTTTAGGAAGGAAATTCTTCTCTTTGTTGCGTTCTTTTTCCATGCTTGATTCACTTTGTCCCTAGATGGCTTCATGAGGATTATTGACCTTCGGGCTGCCCCATGAATACTGTTGTATCTCTTCTTCTTTTGTTCACTGATGAAGAACCCATAACACCTTATTCAAGATGAAATTGTTATAAAACAATGCCCATGCCTTGATTTGTTGATTTGATAGATCATGTGTGCAAACAAGACTGACAAGGGAAGGGATAAATTGATGCAAAAATGGGCTCACAAGTGAATTTCGGGTTTTGGAGATTGCATTACATGTGTGGAAAAACAAGAACATTGACTTGCAATTGTGGAGAATGAACATGCAACTTCATATGTGTAATGGGAAAATACAAGTTTTGCACTTGTGATTGGATCCTAGAGACTCATTTTCAAGTGTCTTTGAGTGCATTTTGGACCAATTTCGGGTTTTTGATGCTCATTACAAGTTTAAAATAACTTGTAAAACTTCATTGCAAGCATTTCGGGTTTTTTGAATGCCATTACAAGTGAACTTTTACTTTTCAACTTGTAAGTCGGGTCTCAAGACCCCCATTACAAGTTACATATTATCAAAAAGAAACTTAAAAACCTCAAACTTGCAAATCGGGCTTTAAGACCCCCATTACAAGTGACATTATCAAAAAGTAATTTAAAAACCTCTAACTTGCAAATCGGGCTTTAAGACCCCCATTACAAGTGACATGAAATTTATAAAGTGACTAAAAGTGCTTTCACTTGCAAATTGGGTCTCGAGACCCCCATCACAAGTAAACAACAAAACACAAAAAGTGACTTAAAAGGCCAAAAAGGAAATCGAGTCTTAAGGACTTGATTACAAGTTAAGTATCACTTGCATTTTAGAGTTTGAAAGTTCCATACTTGCAATGATGCCTTTGAAACCCGAAATTGACCAAAAACATGAGAAAAATGACCCAAAAACTTATGAAAATGAATAGGCGTGAATGAAAAAGAATGTCCAAGGGGACTATTGATCTAAAACCAAAAACTTCCAACCTCTGCACCTCGTAAAACGTGCCTTGAGGAATAAAATCTTCAATTTTATTCAATATTTTGATAGGTTATCCCAATTTTTGACAAGTCAAAAATTATGGACAACAGCTTGAATAAGATAGCTTCTTATTTCAATTGAGAGCTTATACAAAATGGAAAATTTCTATAGGAGAGGTGTGTGCCTTCTACTTTGATTACATGCTTCAAATCAAACTCTTATATAGAAAATTAGTGTTCTTGATGAGAAATGAAGAGTCACTAGTGCCACACTTGGTACTAATCTGTTTACTCATTGGAAGTTGAAATGAATAGCCAAACAAGGATGAATTCTTAGTTATTTAATTTTGGTACCTCTACTTGCCATGGTCATAACTCCTAGCTTGTTACTCAAAAAGTGAAGTTCGTATATACATTGGAAAGCTTAGGTCATGAACTAATCAATTTGGGTTGGACTATAGTGCAAGCAGGGTCCAACTATCACATCACCAAATTCCATATTAGAATTACCAATGGAAAACCCGTGGTTAGCCGTGTTTAGTTGCAGACTAGCATTGGGGCAGTGCCAGTTTGAAACAGCCAGCCAATTTTTTCACCAATTGTGGCTTTCTCGAGAAAAATCTGAGAAAATAGGTGGGTTATTTGAATAATCCAAGAAAAACACATAGGTTATTGAGTAGCCCAAGAAAAACTTGTGGGTGCCTTTAAACCGTGTGTCTTTCAATTACACCTCATTTTTTCATTTAAATCTTGGGTTTTTAACCAACTCCATGGGTTTTTCCTAGGTATTTTAAAAAACCTGCCCACTTTTCCTTTAAATCCTTTGTTTTTTACAGCTCATTTTTTCATTTAAATCCTAGGTTTTTAAACTTCATTGACAATTTGAGTGTAATTGGCAACATTGAACAAATTCTTTATTTATGTCTTATATTTGTTTGTCTTTCTACGCACTATTTTTTGGCATTAAATTCAAATAATAAGACCAATTTTTTTGCATTTTTTCATGAATATTGCAGCATTTTTTAATTTGCTGGTTTTTTCCCATGTTTGTCGTATCAATGCCATGTAAAGGGAAAGCTACTAAGCAGATTCCACTCTGAATTACCGAAAAATTGCTACATACAAAAATGTAGAAAACATACTTAAAAATGGATTTCCAGAAATCTTCATAAATCTCCCAAGACTGCCACTTGGATGAATTGAGATGTTTTCTGGATCACTCTTCCTCCTTCCCATTCTAAAAAGGTGTAGGAGGAGTTTCACATAAGTCTTGAGTGTTTCTCATGGTCCCATGCAGTGGCATGGAGCTGAAATTTAAATTCCATCTTGTTTCCTGAAGCATAGTAAGCATTCTCAAATTAAAGGGACTCTGAACATAAAAAATATTGATGTTTGCAACAAATCCTTAGCCTTGCTGTTGTGGATTCTATACCAGGAAAATTCAGTTTTATGGATCCAACATATGAAAGCAAAATAGTCGTATCATTACCACCTCAACAGTGCCACCCTATTGAATTCTCAAGATGAGTTGGTCATTTGAAAGCATGCACAAAAATTGGCATCACTTTTTTGCAGTTCTTTTTCACTGGCAGCTGAGCAATGGACATCTGACTGGGGTTTTGGGGGAACTACTGGAACAGATTTTCCAAGTTGACTTCCCACCCCAAGAGCCACTATGGAAGAAAATGATGGAGGACAACTTTTCACATGTGGCAGACTATGCTGTTGGGGGACGGAAGTAGAATGCAACAAACTACATACTAGAACACTTTCCCATAAACAAGGACAACTTATCTTTATGAATAGATGGAATATCCAAGATTCCAAATCATTATGAATATACCATCTATGCATGGTGCTACTAGCCCAAGTTCTGCCCCTTCATCCTTTTCTATGCCCAGCTCAATCTTCTCCAAAGGAGAGAACTCTCTGCTTTCATGAAGGAGAGCAAAATACATGGGATCCATGGAAAGTGCTTTCAACAGTGAGTCACGGAAAATAGTGGATGAATTGGTTGCTTGATGCATTTATGCATCTGGGCTAAAAGTAAACTTAAACTTGGTGGAATCACCATATTGGTAGGAAATTGCTCAAATCCCAAAAGGGTATGGAGTCCCTGATTATGAAAAGGTTTGAATGACATTGTTGGCTAAGGAGAGAATGTGAAACAGTCCTTGCAACAAAGCAGGGATTCTTGAAAGTAAGAAAAGGTATTCATTTCAGATGGATTGAAACACTGCAAAGATCCACTGCTGATAAATATTTGTAAAGGCTATTGATTTTTAGGGGCAAATGAAGAATACAACACACTTGTTGCTGATATCAACATAGTTGCTTCTATGTATGTGGTTCTTCATAATCTTGTCTTAATCACAAACAATGCTAAAAAATGTAAAGAAGCAGAAATGTATTTGGGGGCAAGATATTAGCTTATTTTTGGGACACAAGATATGTGGATTTGGACCTGTCGTGTGTGTGAAAGTATGTGATGGGATTGACTCCTTGGGAATGAATGAAAGAAGAGAGTTTACAAACGAAAGAGCTGTGCATCTCCTTACGTTGGCTCTAAATTGCAAATTACATTACAAATTAGCTACATTATCAAGTAGGCAGTTATCCTGTAGGGATAGAAACATTGCATATGGGTACACCAAATGAAGTCCAAACTAAGTTTGAGATTTCTGTAGCTTCACAAGGCAGCATGGGAGAAAATGTGACTCATGAGAAGTATAAGATGCCTTCAGTTACATGGTGGTCCCACCAGGGCCACGATGCCAAGTGTCTGCAGCCTTTTTTCCGGTAAAACATCACATGTACATGTGTGTTTTTAATTACAAGGATAAAAATAAAAATCAAATTTGTAGCCTTAATGTTTGAGTTTATGCCTTCTAAATGTTGGCCATGCTTTTGACTGCCAAAATTTGTGTTAGAGATCAGAATATGTACTATTGCCTTAAGAGATTTACTGGAAATGTCCTAGAAATGTGTGGAAACCTTTCCTGCAGAGGTTTCTGATGTGAACAGTGAGTTTCGGGCTGTTTTGACCCCTTTGCAGCTTCCTCCTTGTGTTTTTTTGGCAGCTGTGTGGATACGATATGATCCCCTTAGCACAATTTTATTTTAATTTAATATAATACCTATATAAAAATTTAGATACTGAACCAACATTCATACCAACAGTATACACTACCTAGATTCATTTACCATGAGGAACTGAGTACAGTGAATAAAATATACAATTCTTATAGACTTTGCAATAAAGCCTCGTTACTCATTTTTCTTTTGTTAGTATGCAAAGGAGTGAGTACATAATAAAATATGACAACCGCCTAATAAATTGAAGCTAATGACTTGTATGAGGTTGATATTAAATCAAAAAGTTCCACAATTGAAACCTGAAAGCAGTTACAACTGAAGGCAATATCCAGTTGGCAAATAGGAGTAAGCTAAACAAAAACAGTTGGTTGACATTAGTCTGTTTGGTCAATATGGTAAATATTTGTTTTTTATCTGCTGATAATGTGTTATACTTCATTTTTTGAAATTGATATCATTTTTGTCATTTGTAGATTAAGGCATATGATGAAAAATTGACAGTATTGACAAAAGACCGAGACAACATGATGAAGCAAAGAGACTCTGCTTTGCAAGAAGCACATCTATGGCGTAGTGAACTTGCAAAAGCCAGAGAGCGTGCTGTGATAATGGAAGCAGCTCTGGTGAGAGCAGAAGAGAGAGCAAAGTTTTGTTTTGCTGATGCTGAAGTTAGAGTCAAGGAAGCAGTAGAAAAACAATTGGCAGCAGATCATGCGAAGGAGGAAGTTCTGAAAGAGATGTCAAAGCTTCAGGCAGACTTGAGAAGGTTGTGATCTATGCATTGATCATCTTCATATTTCATCTGTTTTGGCTCATTTGGCATGTTGAGGTTTCTTTCTTTACCACAATGTTTTAGCATTTTAATAGCAACAAAGGTGCTTCTGTTTATGATACATTTTTTCTTTTTGTTAGAGAAAAAATAAAACCTGTATAAATTATATTCTGACAGAAGCACATTAATTGGGTTTGATGACTACACAATTTACGAAGTGCTTGCCTTTTTGGTATCTTCAGACTTTTAATTTGTGTTAATGCAATGAAGAATAATTGGACTGGTTAGCAGCTGGTACGTACTTGTTTATAGCAGCCAATTTAGATTTATGCAGTTCAATAACTTTATATTCTTGGATATATCAAAGTTGTATGGATACCGACATGGATACTGATATTTTTCAGGACTGCCTAATATGGATACAGCTATTATATATAGATTAAAAAATATATTGTTAAATAATCTATTATATTAAAATATATTTTATTATTTTATACCCATAATCTTAATAAAATATTAAATATAGATATCAATAATAAATGATATTAAATTTTATAATTACACTTATTAAATATAATTAATATTAATAAATTTACACCTATTAAACTTATTAAATATAATTAATATTAATAAAATTATAAATTACCAATTAATAAAATCCATATTAATAGAACTATACATAAACTTAAACTTAATATTAATAACAAACTTTATTCCCTATTTTTAATTATATTCATGGTTACCAAAGAGAACATAATGAACATAATAATAAAATTTACAACACCTAGTTATCTGCAGCTCCAATATTATGAGCGGCTTCTAACTTTATTATTATTGTAATGCCAAATTTAATATAATTAACAATACTGTGTTACCGGAAACCAATATTAAATCTTAATTCGGATTGCAGGTGACTGCATGAGGTCCAGTAATAAACAGTCATGGTTCTTGTTTATGTGCGACTCCAATCATGTAATAACGCCCACAATATTAAATATCCTAGTGTATTCTCGATTTTAGTATTTTATTGTAATATAAATGGCATGCATTTCGAATCCTGAGGAGTCGAGGACCTACAAGCTACGAAAATCAGGCAAAACAGAAAACAAAATCAATCCAAGAGTCTATGTCTACTAGTGATTAGAAAGTATTAATGTTTTAGGTTTTTTTGATAATTTAGGTTTTAAATATTTTCTTTTTAAAAAATTAGACTTGGATACTGCACAGTTGCACAGTTGACTAGGTCGCCGAATACAAACGTACCTGGTGCGAATTCAAACTTGTTAACATTTTTGGGTACAGGTGGGCACGGTATCCAAACCATATCTAGGCTGTATTGTAACATATCCATACTGGGTATGCCGGTATGCGTACTAAGGGAGGTGGTAGTGTATCCGGTAACCCTGGCCGATAAATATAATATTGTTTAATGAACTTAAAGAGAGAAAAATTGAGTCTCAATTACCATGTGAGCTTTCCTCACCACAATTTCTTTGATACTAACTACTAGACTTTACCAAGATAGTACAATGCAATCACGAAACACTGATGTAGACGAGATGTTGAAAAGAGGAATGAATGAAAATATAAAGAGATATTTGAAAGGAAATATGACTCATTCCTACTTGATGTAAATAGAGAAGCAATGTGACTAAACTGGTTCTAAATTAATTTCAGTCGATTAATAGTACAAAAGATGAGATGCCCTGGGTAAACCTTGCAAAGGAAAAACTCAGCTTCCAAAGCACACTCAATG
Source organism: Sequoia sempervirens (assembly GCA_007258455.2). Classification (NCBI taxonomy): domain Eukaryota; kingdom Viridiplantae; phylum Streptophyta; class Pinopsida; order Cupressales; family Cupressaceae; genus Sequoia; species Sequoia sempervirens. The sequence goes on from VDFB02253495.1 coordinate 26,641, forward strand.
TATTATTCTTCAAAAAATTACAAACGCTCTCAAAGTTGCAATACATCAATGGACACCAACGCTTTGAATTTGGGGGAATTCTAACAACATAACCCTGCATAAAATTGACCATCTGATCTCTATTCCAGGCCCAATAAATATGTATTAAAAATTTCTGCTAAAAATATGAAGTTTATTTTTTAATCTAGGAATATTTAAAAACTTGCTTTAATGAATTCAACGATATTTTAATAGCACTTAAAGTACACAAACATCATGAATATACATAGGAATGTTTTCTTTCAAATAAACTGATCACTTTTATGTATATTCTTCCATAATATATTTTATCAAATTAATCACTTGTACAAGAATATTACCAATAATCTAGCATACAAATTCAAACATATAATTTTACAAATTTTCAAGTATAACAAGAAAAATATAATCTGTCTCTATGTGATCAAGCCTTAGGTGTTCTTTCAATTGCAAGAGGGAGAGCATCATCTGATGCTTTTCCTAAAACCATAGATCGGCAATCCTTTGCACAGTTTCCAACTGGAAGTGGCCCTACCTTTCACGAGGGTAGCAGCTAAAGAGATCTACAATCATATCATGCCATCCGAGAACTAATGTGGTGTACTGACTATGCCACATACAATCTGCCATACAACTCCCGATACTCTCTAGCTAAGTATGACAATTCTGACTGACATGCAACCTATCAGACACTATGAACTGACAATGCAAACAACAAATTGCATTACTTTTCCCAAAGTTTTCATAATAAAGATCACATTCCATTATGGATATGTGTGTCATTGTTCACATATCTCTATCTCAATCTTGTCAACAAAAGACAACTTTATTGCTTGTTACTCAAGGGAAAATAATAATGTTCAAAACATTTAGTGACTTAGCTGTATGTGATTAAACCTCCTTACCACCTACTTGGTTAGATTTTATCATGATTTTTAACTTAACTGACTGTTAGATTTAGTCAAATAGGTGATAACAAGGCTTCATTTTCACGTAGATACTTCACAATAACAGCATATAGGTATAACTAAGTTTTACTATCCGAAAGATAACCAGTTTACAACATGCTTTGATTAATCTAAAACTTCATGAGAAGGAAGGTTTCTATATTTTCCACTTTATAGATGAAATATCTTAAAGAATGTCATAGCAGTACTTAGCTCAAATTTCATAAATAGAGAATAACATGCTTTTAATATATAACTGTATTACACTTTAAATACTGATTTACTAAGATCTCGAAAAATCAGAGATCACAAGCATCCTCAATGAAGAAATAAATAGTGAAACCATTTAGTTTAATTAACAATCTTATGATTGAAAGGGTACCGTCATTGATCTTTATGTTGGAAACTATCCATAATCTCTTAACATAGATACATTCAATAGAAACTAAGCACAAACGGTCAAACCTGAATATGGTCAAAACTCTATACACAATTATTTCTACATGATACAGTCAAGTCATTACACCCAGACTCGTTTACATAAAAGACAACTCACTGACCTGAGTATGGACAATATGATATGCAATCTTATTACATTCAAGTCCACACACAGTCCTGTTAAAGGATTATTAAAATATATTGTTTCGTTACATTCGAGAGACTTCACCAACTACTTTATGGTCTAATGTAAATACTCAGACTCATAATCTTTCAGTTCTAAACAGAAATGTGCAAAATTTCCAACTATTGTTCATTCTGTGCGATGACTAGAGTTTCCATTCATCTTTTCAAAGTACACACTACTGTTGTTTATGACAAAGTAGATTTCTAACATCTTTGTTTATGTATGTAGGTGATAACAGCAGGGACATCTTAACTATAAATATAATGTCCCTTATTAGGATATTCCTGATTGTTGCCTTGGAACAATAATCCTTACTTAAAATGATAATGACTTTGCCAAAAATTATAGATTTATTATAATATTCAGATCAATAAGTCATAGCATAATTCTGAAAATCGGTCATATCTTGAATTCGTTGGAAATGCTTTCAAATCTTCTGAATTAGAGGTTTTCATCCCTAACTCAGCAGTGGCAATATCAAGGGTTTTTGTCCTTAACTTGCCAAGAGTATTCAAAGGTTTTCATCCTTAAAACTCTTAGTCCATCTTGGAGGGTTTTCATCCAAACTTGATAAGAGAAATAAGGGTTTTCGTCCTCCCTATTTGCAAGACACTTCCTCAAATTCAAGGCTGATTGTTTGATAGATTGATAAATTTATTGCTGATTTGCTTGATTGATCTTTGCTTATGTTTGATTGCTTGATTTCTTGATGGATTGATGAGTGAATGCTTCAAAGGTTGATTGTTTGTTGGCTTGCTTGTTTGCTTGATTTTTTAATGAATTTATTCCTTCCCTCTCAAGGAAATGAACTCTCCTTTATACCTTATTGGTGAAAGAGTCACCACCTTTCGCCATCACTGCCCTTGGAAGGGTTACAATCCTTCATCTTTAATTGCTGCTATAAAAAATCTTAATTTAGTTTTAATTAAATCCTTTTATAGAATCACTAGCATCTTGGCACCACCTTTATTTAATCCGCCTATGTTATGATTTTAATGGCTACGATTATGGTACTTGGTGGAGGCATGACAATCAATAATTTACATCTTACACAGTATGATACAGCTGCTCAGTAGTTTACATCTTACATAGCATGATATAGTTGTTTAATAGTTTACATCCTGCATAGCATGATATAGCTGTTCAATAATTACAATTTTGGGGGCTATGAACCCTTACTTGATGGACTGTATTAATACAGTCAGCCAAGTAATGGTTCAAACTTCATATCAACCATTGAAAGATGCATTTTTGCATTCAGATAAAACTCACTACTGGGTATCATAGCATTGACCCTATATTTGCCATATACAGAGTAAAACATAATTTATGAGGTCTGATTAATATTACCCTTATACATATTTTACTCAGCAATAACAATTCTTATACGGCAGATTTAATTCAACCTAGCAGCCTGTTTATACATAATACCATCCTGATATTTATAAGAAAGGTTTACATCGACCTCTTTTTCTCTTGCACAACACAACAGTATACACTTAATAAGACCAACAATTTATACATTTTGACTCAGTATTTCCAGTGCAGCCAAAGTTGTTGCTAGTAGGATACGTCTACATAATTATAAAGTACAGCTGTATAAATATTGATGTGACCAAGGGTTTTATAAAAATGAAGCTTTGAATACATATAGATATGTATGTATATACTTAGTACACACACACACATATGTATGCAAAGTTTCTCAACAAAAACATACAGTCTACAAGGTGATAAAGTCTAATTTGACCTCTAGAACTTCAAGCAGCATTTATAAAACAAAAAATCTCTGTTAATAGCTTATATCCTTGAAGGCGTTAGAGTTCTCGCCCTAGTAACTCATAAGCAAGTTATAAACATGCAGAATGAATCTTATAACAGTTTAAATGATTTCTTCCTTAGAAGAAAACAAAGAGCAATGCTATCCAGACTGACTTGGAAAATTTCCTCTGTTCTCTCTCTCTTCTTGTCTCCTTCACTTTGTAGTTTGCTCCTTTCCCTTACAAAACGAAGTCAACCCATTGTTCTCCTTTCTTCTCCCGTTTCTACCTTCCACTCCCTCCACTTTCCTTCAAATCGGACTATGAAAAAGCCCTCTACACCTTTGCATGCACCAGCACTCTTTTAGAGTTATGTCCACTCCCAAATCTGTTTTCTTTACATCAATGCCATTAAAGTGGTAAGTGCAGTGATGGCGAGCTCCAAGGGAGTTCTTTCAGTTTCATTAAATTCACATTGAATTTACCACACTTCCACTTATGTGGAGTTAAGATTTTAAAATTGTTTTGAGAACTAATCCCACACTTAACAATTAAATACCTTATTTTTAATTTAGAGTAATATACAAATAATTTTACCTATAGAAAAAATAATACTCCTATTATCAGAATGATAACCACGAAGTATGATGAACATGATGTTGATGCAATCGACATCCCAGAGTAATGGTATACCAACTTGGTAGACCATAAGGAAATCAAAACAAAATGTCGACCAATACACTCTACATAGGCGAAAATGCCGACTTTTGACAATTAAGAGACCAACGCCAATACAACCAACTTTGCACGTTCAAACATATAAAGACAAACAAATTCTTATGACAAAAATGGCATCTCCAAAAGCACATGCTATCCTAGTGGTGTGCGTGAGTAACTTTTCTTGGTAAACTTGATATGATATGCCAACCATCTTGATCTGCTGCCCTCTCTCTGATGATGCTCTCCCTCCTTGGTTGGGAGGGGAAACTAAATTGTCTGCATCCACTTCACTCATCAACAAGATAGTTAATCCATCTGCTTTATAATCAGATAAGTATTTAAATAAATAAAAATCAAATCGATAATCAATTCATAAGAATTAACAGGTTAAAAATCACATTAATTTCATTCATCATTTTAAAACTGATATTTATATCCCACATACACATGGATACATATCAAAATAATCATATCAAGGAAACTGTATCTATTTCAAAATTTCATAAAAATATTGTAACTTTAAATGCATTATCTAATAAGACTAATATCTTAAATAAGTAATTAAAATCACATAATTTAATTGTTCAAAAATAGGGTGTAACAATATAGGATACCACCAATAAATTTCCAAAACCATGGAATCTAAACAATGAGCCAATACTTGGTCTAACTAGTCCAATTTGGATCCATGTGACCCTCTCCATGAATAACTCAGAACCTAGAATGGAACTCCTGATTTGACTGTTTGACCCCTATGACCAAGGGGGTCAAAAATAACTCCCAAGCACTCATGTAGAGACAAACTACACTTACACATCTCTTACAGATGGCTGTTATTAGCCAGTTAAAGGCACTAGTCAGAGTCCATATTGTAACCCCCTATTCAATGACATCTTACAGCCGTGTTAAGATCAATGACACATGGTAGAGAGTGCCAACTAAGAAATGTCAAGATTCCTTCAAAGTGGGGTACCCTTTTCCATGTGGGTGCATTGTTTACAATATTTTACAAATAGTAAATAATTACAACCACATTAGCACTAGGATTTGCAACTTGTACAACACCTAGTCTTAACAATACTTGTGTGAACAATATAACAAATTATATCGGATTATTTATTTGCTCTTCAAGCCATATCGTTTTATATGGCTGTGAGCTCAACATTTGCTAATGTGCTGATAAATTGACTGCAAAATCCTCTAGGTTCTTTTTGAAAATGGTATAATTTTCTTGTTCTCATGCATCGTGCACAAGTAATGGTCATACAAACAAGATGATTTCTTCAGGTTATTTATTTATTTTAACTTTGAACTTTTATGGCTTTATATGGCATAACAGAGGTGTCAATTGTACTATTATTTTCTCTTGTGTTTTCCTCAACAACCCCTAATTTTTCTTTCTCCAATAGTTAAGGTGCACAAGCAATGGTCTTACAAACAAGATAACTTCTTCAGGTTATTTGTTTGTTTTAAATTTTAACTTCTATAGCTTTAAATGGTACGACAGAGGTGCCAGTTGTACCATTATTTTCTCTCTTGTTTTTTGCAGTAGCCATTGTATTCTGATGCTAATTGTATTAAACTGTTAACATGCAAGGATATAAGCTTGTGGCATGTGTGAAACAATGTTCTGTCGACTATCAATTTACATGTAATTATACAGTTTTTTTATTTTTATCGTGAGCTGGAAATAAAGCTTGCAAGTATCGTATCTGCAAATCACAGAAGTCACAACAGTTCGTTGTAGCTATGGTTCAGAGATATTATGCAAGCAATTTCCATTTGAGTTAGCTCTCTATTTTTACTCTTCATACTTCTTCCACAGCTCTAGAATTGTTTCAGTACACACCGAAAAGGCAGAAAACACTGGAATTGAATCAATTCTCTTCTATGGATGATGTGATCCAGGACTCTTACATGATATCAACCTGAGGGATGAACTCTAGCAAAAGTATTTCAAACCATAAAGTATTACACACATCATTATCAGGAATGATCCCTGTTGAAAAGCTCCTCTCCATGTACAAAGCTTCATAGTTTGCAGGGTTTCTGTTATCCTCTAGTTTCTTTCTTCGTACATTTATTTCTATGGAGTTTTGCTAGCTTCTTTGTGACTTGGTACTTTTACTGTCAAACTCTGTAATCAAGTTTATATGATGTAATCTTCTTTTCATTTAATTAAACTATTCTTTTTAATAAAAAATAAGGCCTTTTTTAGTTTTACGTTTCTGAACGGTTGTGCACAATAATAAACATGTTCTGTTTGATGAGTCAAAACTCGCACAATATGGTCATTGTAGCAATGAAATGCATGTCCTACTCATTGCATTTTTTGGGTGCATATCCCATTGAATTTATGAACAGATTTGACTTGAGAAAACTTTTACTACTTTGTTTGATCACATTAATTGTAGCCTTGTAGGCTTGACCTCTTATTGTGTTACGATATATCCTGTTTTAAACAATGTATTGTCTGGATTCTGATGGGAGCTACATGATGGCAATATTCATGGTTTAAAACTAGGATATAGGATTCATCCCGACCCCAGTTCCCACACTGGAAATGTTCTGTAATTGCTGAATATAAAATATGCACTCAGCAATTGTCACAAATTTGTTGTCCCGGTGAAGTTTATGATAAACACAAGTATTTGCTAGGCAAAACAACATCTCTGGCTGCTGCCGATAGATTGGGAAACATTTATATAATGATGAAGAAGAACTGATCTGATACATAAGATCAGCACAAAGTTTATACAGTTTTGAAAATATCTATCATTGCCAAATTCCAAGTTTCTAAATTTGGGGATGGTATCATTCCTGCACTTGTTTATGTACAAATACTTATTGTAACCTTGATTCAACATGTTTAAAGTCTGACATTAGCATATATACATACACTCGCATTTAGATAATGCCTTGGAAGAATATCTTATTTTGGATTTTCTCAGGATGGTCTCAATAAGCCCATTCCTATGATGTATAGAAATAAAGTATACCAGCAAAATAGAAAGATGCACTGCTACTGACTCCAGTTTTACATTGGCCTCACTGACAGGCATCTGAAATGATAATAAGCCACAATATAAGCCACAATGTTAATAGCACACAAGAAACAGGTCTAAACTGGACTTTTCATGGATTATGACAATGCGGTGTAACATGATCATTGCTTGTCGTTTGTATGCCTTTTAATTTTTGATAATGATGCTTATTTTATTTTTGCAGACATTCAAATCACATGGGATCTGTTGAAGTAACACATCCAGATGCAGGCATACAGAAGGTCACAGACATAGCGGTAGAATCACGCTTGCTTGCAGATTGTAACAGTCCAATGGAAAAGTCAACACGTGGCCCGCAGGATATCATAGATGGATCACATCCTAGTGAAACTGCATTGATGCCTAGTGCTGGCGAAGCTAGTTATGTGGTGATGAATGAAATGAAAGTTCAACCGTTTGATCCAAACACACAGATTTTTACTCCCCCCATATCTGCTGAAAATTCCAGTGAAATACATTTCATGACCAAACTAGAAGAGGACCACCATGAGGCTACATGCCTACCTTCATCAATTGATCCAATCAAGATGCTTGGAAGTCCTGATGGACTTAGTGGTCAGTTGTTCTCAACAGATGAAACTTCTGCAGAGAAGATGCAGAATTTAAGTTTAACTAATAGCAATGGAGCGTCAGATGACTCCTGATCGAACTTCCTGTATCATTAAAATCTAGTCCATTGACAGGCAAGGCATTTTACTGGTTTTCCTTGTTTCGAGAGTAAAATTTTGGTCTGGATTCAATTTGACCACTAATAAACGCAACTTTTATGCTCAAATTATTGTTGAAAAATTTAATGATATCAATCACATTCTTTAAATCACAGTTTACATTGGAGATTATGACATTCCTATAATTTGATTTAGGATGCCATCTTCATAAAATATAGCAATTTAACACACAAGACTGCTAATTTATTCCTAATGCGTCGTATGGGGAAAAAATGTTTTACAAGAGACCTTACAGGCATAAGCTATGGACAAAGTGAGTTTAAAAGGGTGCTTATTTTTTAAGCAGTTCTTCCTGCTGGATGAAATGCAAGCTGTAAATTGCTTCATAAAGCCTGAGATTTCCTGGATGTAGTTGTTTGGTACTGTTTAGGCTTGCCCTCATTGATTTCAATTATGAATTAACCAATTAACAGTTTTGAAAGTGCAGACTGTGAATTTGAACTGGCCATTTTTTCATAGTAAAAGCTGTATGTTAGGTTAAGAGACTCTGATACCAAATTTGCATTCTTACTGTGGGTATCAATTTTAAAAGAAATGAACTTCGGACGACTGCAAGAAATTGTGAAATTTAAATTTGAAATCATATGACCAGTATAGGCTAATATGAATTTCATACTAATCACAAGTATGTTATTTATGCTTATGACTTTTTGTAGTCAACAAGAGCGTGCAATACAATGTATTTAAATTTATAATCTGCGGATAATGAATTAGGTTGGATTTATTAGAAATAATTGTATATGGAAGCGCTTGCAGATGGTAAGATCTCAATATTCAATATACAAATATATTTTGACAGAAAGAAATGTTGCAGTGATCATGGATTCCTCATATATTACTCATATAGCCCTTCATTGTGATTATGCATAATCATTAATTCGTACTTTCAATAATCTCTAATTATGGCAATGTGTTATGTTAACATAGTTGTGTATTTAGAGATACTTACGTTGAGTTGAAGGACGAATCCATTATAGAGTAAGCAAAGTTCCCAATCACCAATTCTAAAGAGCTTCCATATACACTTTTTTTTTTTGCCGATATATCTTTAAAATTACACACCACAAACTACTAGATCAAGTCTTTTGCTTGCTTTTATTGTTGTGGAGGCTCTAGTATTATGATAAACAAGTAGGGTCTTCATATGTTAGCTGTAATGATGCTAATAAGCAATGAGTTTTTGGTGAGTAATGGTTGAAATCATTGGTGGTAATTATGCATGGTTGCATATCTCTGTTTGTCTAATGGTTTGTGGTTGTCAACATGTATCTAGAGAAATTTGACAATGGAAGGCGACTGAAGATTAGTAACTAGAATTGTAACGAGGAGAGAATATGCAATGGTAAACCAAATACATCTACATTAGGGGAGAGGACCAGTAGTTGTGCACCCTAACTTCGTGCTTCTAATTATTCTACTTGGAAATTTCAAATCACTCCCAATTTTTTACAGCAGCTTATTTGGCAAGTCCCCTGCTTATAAGTAAGGTTTCAAGGCCACATCATCAAATATGATGCTACATCAGCATGCTTTTTGTCAAGGTGTCCAAAAAGACCCAAAAAAAAAGTGAGACCAATACTTGTGAATTCACAGCATGTTTTATTGAGCGCTGATGTGGAATCACATGATTGGTTGTTTTTTAGATCAAAGGAATACATTTTGTTTAATTATGGGTATTCGTCATCAACACTAACAACTTTAAAGTCACAACTATTGGTCCAATATTGATAAAAACATTGGGCATTATATAAACAACTACTATCACAACTATTGAAACATGCTCAGTACTGGGTCCTCTCCCCTAATTAAGATAGATTCACACACAAATGATTGAAAACAACAAAAATAAAATTAAAATAAACAAATTAATATAAATAAAGAAGCAATAGAAGACTATCAAACAAAAAGTAAACAATATTAAGGGAACTGATTATAAATCTAGGGTATTATCTCCATATCTTGTGGTTCCAAGAATTAAAAAGTATAAAAAATAATAGTTCCTACTTCGAATTGAATTTGTATTAAATTGTACACGAGGTCATTAATTTAAGAGCGTTAGATGAAGAAATATATAAAGGTATGAAAGGAAGAAAGTTAAAAGAGAAGAGGGGTATCTACGAGTTCGTTAATTTAGGAGGAGTTTTAAGAAAGGTAGGTGTAAAAGTACATAGGAAATAAATAGACGATACAACTCATAAAGGGTAGGATTAGAGTTATAGTGAGCACAAACTCAGGAGAGTTGGTTATATTTAAATATATTCAAATATCTTTTTGATGTAAAACTTTAGTGTCAATTTGGCTTTGATATTATTTGTTGATATAAAAATAAATCAACTTTAAGAGATATAGAGACATTTGAAGTGTCCCTAAACACTCAAAACATCTTAATAGATTACTAACTTTTTTAAAATCAGAACTTGGATTCATACATAAATGAAGATCATGATGCTATAATTTGCAGGCCAACCATTGAGAGAACTACTTAAGGATATTCAAGCCTCTAGGAAGTGGCTAAAATGTTGGAATATTTTAGGGAAATATAAGAAGACTCTTAATAGGTACCAATCTATTTCTAACTTGTTATTGGTGGAAACTTTTAGAACTTCTACGAAGTATCAAAGCTGTTTAAGTGAGGTTCAAAACCAAGTGATCCATTTAGGTATATGCCTAGAAATAGTCAACTACATTTCAATGTTTGACATAAGACAAGAACTAAGTTTATGTTAAGTAAATATTGTTCAAGCTTTTGTTTTGTAGTAAATTACATTATTTATTAATTCTTTTTTTAGTGGGTAAACTACTTTACCCTTAATATAACATCATCACAACCACATACGAATATAGGATTCATCCTACACTATGTCTATCTTTTCATATGGATTAGAATGCATGTAGATTATTCTCTAATACATCTTTATATCATGTAATTTTTCAATTGTCCATCTTACCTATGTATTCCATGCAATGGATATCAAATTACACATTTATAAATCGAGACTGATCCTTGACAAGTGTGACATCATTACAATTCTTCATGAATTGATATACCTTTCAATAGTTGACACACATCATTGTTTTTGAACTCTTTCAACTTTGTCTCTTCACTTGATGATGTACTTGTGTCAAGTTTTCCTCTCTATGTAATTTCTATCATTAGCAACATCATATCTCTTTGGCTTCCCTACTACATTTTGCTTAATTATGCCAATCTAATTATAGTTGTCTAGTTTGGTTCCCCACTTAAAAAAGCAAGGAATCATGCCACATTGTCTTTAGCTTAAGATAATTTCATCATTTCTTTGATCTTAATCTTCAATTATTTAATCTCTTTCAATTTTACACTATTAGTCTATATGTACTTAGTTACCCCTTGCTTTGTGGTATTGTTCTTATTTTCCTCATATGGGCTTTGTAATTGAAGACAATTATCTATCATCTATCTTAATGGGGAAGGTGAGAGTTATACTTGGATTAGCTCTATTTTATTTTACTCAATCTATGGGATCCCTTGGTGTTTCAAATGTTGTGCTTGACCCCTTAACTTTGATGAGGGTGTCATTCTCTCCTTTAGTATCTTCTATATTTTCTTGATATTTTAGGTTCTTCATAACTAACCAACACTTTTTGCCTTGGAGAGATTATCTTTTTAATTTCTTTCTTGACAATTGGCCTTGCTAACATTAGTCTTAGCCAAATCCTCTAATCTCTTATAAGTCTCCCCTTATTGAAATTCCTTCCAAGATTCTAGTATTTAAATCAGCTTTAGAGCACAACTCCTTTTGATATTTTCATTTGATCTCTTTTCCCATGGCTCTTTTATCCTTGCTTTTTCTTAGCTTGCATTACTTCTAACTATACCTTGTCCATTACCTCTTGCAATGATTGTCTCAATATCTCATCATTGTTGACTCTTTATCTTCTACATGTTCAATCAAAACTACTTGCATTTCTTGCATCTCATCCTCTTAACTTCTATATCTTAGTGTTTTGAGGCTTTTGCAATCTATTATAATAATGAAAATTTTCTAGATAGACATGTGAACTAGATTTAAGAACAATATTTTGAGGCATCTTTTAAGGTCCATCATTACCTAGATGAAATTTTCTCATAAAAAACTCTTCTCTCTTGCTTTCAATCCACTTTTCTTTCCTTCTTTCTTTCTTTCTTTCTTTTTTTCTTTTCTTTTCACTAGTAGTGCTCTAAACTTTGGTGATTTCACACCCTTTTCTCCATGGGAGGTTGTTTATGTATTTTTCCTCTCATTGAACATTTCCTTTTTGGTGGTTTCTTTTTCTTCTCTAAATTTGGTTGTCATTTTTCTAGTGTCATGTACCTTTTCCCCTTAACCTTTTCTAATTTTACCCCTACACTTGATTCAAATGAATGATTGTCAAAATGACATACTTCTAATGATGTGATTGAGAACCTTTTTGATGCCTGTTTCCTCATGTGATCCTTCTTGTGAGTCCTTATGTTCATTGAGGGGACTATTAACACTCTTTCTTTGGGAGGCACTCATGTTGACTAAATTTGCAGTTGCATCCTTTGTTGGTGCATTTGTTGAATTAGTTTCATTCTTCTCTCTAGGAGCCTCTATGGTAGTTGTACCATTGACCCTTGTTAGGATCTCAATTTTTAGTTTTTTCATAGAACTTTATATTGGTTGCTAGTTGTGTCCTTGAGTTTCTTTGGTCTAGAATTCCTCTTCTGTAGGAGGTTCACTAGTCTTTGAATTTCTTACTTCAAATTCAAAGAAACCTCCTTTATTTTCCCTATAGTTTCCCTCATGCGTTATTGATTCTCTACTATTGTTGAACTTCTTAGAGAGATAGATTATTACGTCTATATACTCTCTTCCTCTCACCATTCCACTTGTATCTAAGGGCCACTTGTGGTATCAATAGCTTGTAGTAGTGTGAATGAACTAGTACTAAATTACTTACAATTTGAATTATAGTGGGGCCCTCATAGTTTTGTAGCCCTTTTAATTGTTGACTCCTATTGATCCAAATTAGTTTAGAAATTTAAAGGACACTACCTAACAAGGGACTAGTTGAATTATTCAAAGGACACTACCTAACAAGGGACTAGTTGAATTATAATTAATGCAACAAACAAAATATCAACTAACAATTATTGAAGAAACATGAGATTAATCTTATTTAGAATGAAGAGTTCATGTAAGTTGGTAAACTTTGTGGAAAAGATTCATGCCTTCAACTCTATGCCATTGATTAAAAAACAACCTATGTACATAGTGCAACAAAAATGGACCAAAAACTTAGTAAAACTTCTAAACCATGGTTTCCCTAAAAAAATAAAGTCATTACACCTAAATCCTCCTTGGAAGCCAAAATAGAGGACTAGATGAGGACAAACTAGCTACAAAATAAAATAAAATATTTATTTTTGGTATTCCAACTTGGTGGGCTCATAATTCCTAGCTTAATTAAAATCAAACTTGTTGGTTGCATTGGAAAGATCTCTAGAAGACTTATGTGGAGTGATAAAGAGGTTTACGTGAACAAAACATTCCTCTTTCGAAAAATTGAGGGCCACAAACACTTTGAATGCCTCAAAAAATGCAAATTACGAAGATTTAGAAAATACCAAAATAGTAGATTTTCAATATTTTCATATTCAATTATGTAGATGCCACCCAAATGCTCTTGGGTCTGTATGTGATAATCTACCTCCCCCTTCTTCTAACGACTCAATCTCTCCCACATCGATAGTGATCTTGCCCTAAAATTTATTGCTTGAATTGCATATGTACCCCAAATTGTTAAATCTAGCCTTCCATTCAAAACCTCATTTGCGAGTGGTGGTATCATTCCTCATGTGTATGAAAAAACTTATATGGACATTTATGTATACAATAATACTTGTCACTATGTTTTCCAACCTATGCTTAAGATTCCATACCTATTTCTATCTAACTCCCTTATCTTCACATCCCACATTTCATACCTTATCATTACCATATTCCATCCATAAACTATTTAAATGGCCATTAACCTAAAATTCTAGACTTTTATCTGCCTTCACTTGGAATATAGATTCATTAATTTGCACCAACCTTGACAAGCACATATATGATTGGTATCAATGTGCCACAGTATAACGAGTCCTTTCTTTGACCTTGCCTAGGTTATGCATTTACTTTATTTTGTACTATTTTACATAGGTTACACTCCACTATTTTCTTCACCATGACATGTGCTATCTTCAAAACCTATGGTCATATAATGTTTCTAGTTGGTATAGTACAATTTCCAAGCTAGAGCCTTATTGGTATACTCTAATCTAAATTCTATATGGATTATATAAACAATCCTCTCTTATATTTTAATGCTCGTGTCACATTTATTATTTGTCTAATGTAAGTACACCCTTCACTCCGCCATCCCCTTGACCCCCAACCTCCTACCACACCTTGTCCGTTTTGAAGGAATTTCTCCCCCTATCAATCATCCCTAATATCTTGTAGATTATATTCTTTATGATATGAAAATTTGTTGAAGTGAACATTATCTTCATGAAAATTAGTGAAAACAGATTTCATATATTATTATTTTTCTTTAAAATTATATTCAAATATTGATTATGTACAATACTGAAAACTATTAACTTCATATATAAAACATTGAAAGAAAATTCTATATATTATATGTAAGAGAGGGGGACCGCTGCATGCAAGAACCCAGGTCACAGAGGGTCAAGACGCGAGAGGCTGCCCTAACTTACCTTAGCTAAGTGTAATGTTAGGAAATGCAAGGTGAGAGTAACGAGGACTGTGGGGCCTCTCAATTACTCTGCAGACCCGAAACACAAGAAGGGGCTAGGCAAGTCAGTTTTTAGGTCTAACAGTACACCTCATAAAGCTCTCTATTTGAGGACGAAAGCACGGTCTTTGGACATTAGCGCGACGCATTGGCGTCTCAAAAGTGCGCTAGCGTCTATACGGCCAGACAACAATTAAGACGAGGTCAAACCAACAAAGCAAGCTAACGACCCAGCTGACTAACTAAAGGGCCAGAATGATGTGATTAAATAAATGAAATACTCTCTAATGTTATAAAGTAAATAAGCAAGAGTAAAGAGAGCAAGGAGGATCTCACCAAGGAATTTGTTCACCAGCTGGTCTTTCGAGAAGTACGTACTCCTACACACAAAAAGAGAGGAGAATGTTGGGTGGCTGTATAGGGGTCTGCCTTAGTCAGACCCCCGTTTAGGTGTTCCCACCTCCATGGATAGCCTAGGAAACGAGATAAAGAAAGCAATACAATAAAGAGCACAAAAACACTTCAAAACAGTATAGTGCTAACTCAACCAAATGATAGAGGAGAGGAGAGGGGAGCTTACCACCTCCACCAAGAGCACTCAAGGCTGCTTGGGGGAGAAAATGAGAGGAACTCAAGCCTTTGCTACAATGGTGTGGTGCCAAACTTGCTCTACCGACGTGATGGAGTGTTGCTTTGCTGCTATGGAATGCAAGAATGCTACTTTGAAGCTTGTAATGGATGCAAAAGGGTGTGTTGAAGCTTATGGAATGAGTGTTGGAGTTGTGAAGAAGCTAGAATGCATATTGAAGGAGTGAATATGAAGAAGGAATGAAGAGAAATGACCATATTTGGGTCGGTTGACCGAAGGGGGCATTACAACTTCACTTCCAATGAGAAGAGTAACACCTCTGCAGGAATCTACCAGGGACGTAAGAGCGTTGCACGAGCATCTTTGATATAAATTCGCCTCCACCGACACTCAAAATAGGCACCAAGTGGGATGCAAGCAGCGGGCTTAGGTGGAATTAAGCCTTTGAACTTAGTTTTCTAAGGTGGATAAGGGAAAAAAGGGGATTTGCACATTTGGTGCAAATTCGTGCTTATATATTTTTCCCCCACTTTAGCAAGCACAAATACTGATGAGTGCTTGGCAAAGTAGATGAAGAAAGATTAAGGTTAGAAACGTATACGTAAATTGTGGAGGAAGCATACCGCAATCTAGTGAACCTAAAGGTGCAGGGAAAGCAAAAGACTTCATAGCCGCTCAGAACTATGAAGTTAGAAAAATAAAGCATCTTACAGGCCCGCATACCTACAAGGAGGCAACCCCCAAGATCTCTTGCATGAAAGAAGCCCCATGAAGTAAGCACCTTATAGACCCGCAAACTTGCAAGGAAGGTATCCTCCAAGATCTCTCACATGAAGGAAACCAAAGGAAGCGAACTCCGCAGAGTCAAGAAGCAGCGACATGTCTACCCATAGATAGAACATGTCAAAAGTAGCGACACATCTATGCACAAATAGAACATGTCAAAAGCAGCAACATGTCTACCTGCAGATAGAACATGTCAAAAGCGGCGACACATCTACTCGTAGATAGAACATGTCAAAAGCAGTCGTGTAGGTGAGTAATCGGACAATCATGCAGACCATCGATAAGTAACACTTTCAAAGGGGTCCCTCAGGAACCCAACATGAAAAAGAGGGGTCCACTCAAGGGACGTGCTATTTGAAAGATAAGGTCTAGTCAAGCTGCCCCCAAGCTAGACGTGAAAAGGCGAATGGAATAAGTCTATTCGGGTTGCCCCCAGGCTAGACGTGAAAAGAATCCACTCAGAATAGATACTTTCAAAGAAGGGTCCCTTGGGAACCCGCTGTGAGGAAGAAGGGGGGTCCACTCAAGGGACACACAATTCGAAAGCTGTTATTCTTCTTAGAGCGATCCATCATCAAGGAATCCTTTCGAAATATGTTCACTTCATCAAGGAATTCGAAAGGAAGGATATGCCCCCATACGAGGGGAAATAAAAGTTGTTCCCACTTTGAAGGGAGATCTTCAAGTCCTTTCTTTACAAACCTGTGATGAAGGAAACACATTCCATTAGGGTTCCAAGTTGAGAATGCGATTCTAAGAAAAAGTTTGTGAAAAATTTCAAGAAAAGATTTGTTGGCAACGAATGTGTTTTCTGAAAGTCGAAGTGTTAAAGAAAGGCGTTGTCACACATGAAAGGGACAACTCAAGCAAAGAAGAGAAAAATCTAAAGGAATAAAAAAAGAGGGAAAACGCAAACAAAGGACACAGGGGTAGCCTGATATTTCGAGGTTAGAATTGCTCATAAATAAATATATATATATATATATATGTATGTATGTATGTATGTATAACAATAGTATATAAATGAACTGCCATCAACCCCCTACTATATCAGGCCGTGTGAGGAATGCATGAGAAGACAAAGTAAAAATAAAAAATTGGGTCAACATGGAAGGGGAGCCTAAATGCCCTCAACGCTTTGCATTGTCCCCAATTTATCGAAAATCAAGCACAAACATGGAAGAATGATGATACAAATAGAAGAAGGTTTACAACACAAAAACCACGCCTGTATCCAGGCACCAACGGGGGTGACAAGGGTCATCCAAGCACACATAGTATGAGCACGAGGGAACACATCACAAAACACACGCACACACACACAAGATCAAGAAAAGGGGCATCCTCCTAACATTGATTGACCAAGAGGTCATCCACTTCCCAATCTATATCCTCGTAAGGGGAAGGAGGACGAGCCTGCAAGGGTAGGATGTTAAGAGGAGGAGCATCCGACCCTCCCGCAACAATGGCTAAGGAAGAGGGCCCCTCAAGGTCCTCTTCGTCGAGCTCTTGTGGAGTTAAGGTCAGTGATTTTGCGAAGATCGCTGATAGCGTTGGGACCTCATCCATAGAATTAAACATACACCCCATAGGAGCATGGTGTCTAACCTCAGCAGACAGGACAGGTTGTGCCTGAGGTTCACTGCTAAGCTCGTTGAATGAATCGGGAGTGGTGACGAATTCAGGGGAAGCCAGGACTGGTTTTGTTATCAGGACATAAAAAGTTAACATGGGGCCGCCATGTGGAGAAGGCAGGGTCCTCCTATGTTCTCCATTCTCAGAGGGACCATCCTCCACCTTTCATTTCGTTGGAGGAGATGAACTCCCCATGAACGAGGCCAGAGGCGCGAAGGAAGAGGAGGAAAGAACCGCAACAGATACAACAAAAGTATTGATCATATCCATGGGCTTCGGGAAGGGTTGGATATCCCGAATGAACATCAACAAAGGTAGCTCCACCGAAGGAGCGATGAACGCCTGTACCCATTTAGGGTTAGGTGCATTCGTACTTGCAACGAAAGCCAGAAGTAGTACAGAGCCAGACTGAAGAGAAGCAAAAGGAAGGGAGGAAGAAGACGCTGCAGGAGGCCCTGAAGCAGGGGTGGTCATTTCTTCCTCCTTCTGCGAGGTGGTTTTCTCAGCCATGAGAGCCTTTTGCCAACACTTGCGTTCACGTGTAAGGTAGTTTCTACGACTATTGGAGTTAGAGGCTGGAGTTTGCGAAGGGGCAAGAGGTTCCTACTCAACCATATGAATGTCTAGTATGACCGTTTTAGGCGGAGGAACAAGTTCCTGCACAGGAGCATGAGGAACTGGCTGAGGAGCGACAAGAAGAGTCGACTCAAGGGACTCGACAGCGGGCCTCTTTCCGCTCACTGCCTTAGGAGCAGGAGTAGTAGGAGGCCGTGGAGGTTGAGACAACGAGGATTATCTCTGGGAGACCTTCTTCCTATCATATAAGTAGTACCACAGTTCGGGGTATTCATTAGGGAGGTCTGCAATCCCGAGTTTGGGCCTATGCTAAGGAGGGATCATCGGACTTAGTGGGTAGCCGCCATGCTAGCTAATCCAATACTTTTCCCAAGAAGGGGGAGAGGACGAGGCAGACCGGGAGGAGGTAGCCTTCTCTTTTCCTTTACGAGAAGGAGAGGGAGTCGGCGTGGACTTCTCCTTCTCTTTCAGAGAAGGGATAGTAGTCAGTGCGACTTCTTCTTCTCTTCTCAGGAAGAGGAGGCAACCGGTTGTTTTGTCACGGGAAGGGTCAACTTTGGCTCCCCTTTGCCCCAAGTTTTATACTTCACATAGTTCTTGTAAAGTAAGTTCGTTCTTGGAGGAAGTGGACCGACCGGGGAGGGCCAAACGTGATTCAACGAATATCCACCACGGGACACCAAGGGCTGGTATCCAGTGTCATGCACTACGTGCATGACACCTTCATGGGAGAACTTCAAACACTTGTGAATGACATTGGTGATTCCATTCATGGAGGTGAGCCAGGGTATGCCTAGCTTCAGCTTGAATAGATCCATCTCCGGGATAACATCGAAGACTGTGTTGATAGCCCTAGGTCCAACCAAGACAGACAAAGTGATCAAACCATAAGGTTTAAGGCACATACCATCGTGTGTATGGATGGTAGATTTTGTTTCTTCATATTTTTTCTTTTGTAATGAATTTAATACTAATGTCTCCTCAGTGATAACATTCACACGGCTCGCGGGGTCTATCAAGACTCCTGTCACAATGTTGCCATTGACACAAGCGAGAATGTAGAAAGGTGAAGGTTTGTTGTTTAAGGGTAAATCCTATGATGTAAATGTAATGTCTGGTGAACTGGGTGTGGGTGGAATAATTGAAGTTACCGTGACCATATTAACATAGGCCTTGGGTTGTGTAACATAATTAGTGGGATCAATAATCATGTTAGCAGAGTGTGACGAAAACGGGTCCGTGTATATCTGCAATTCACTGTTAGCCTTCATCACTGATTTGTTAGCATTCTGTTTGTTCCCATTGAGACGAATGGTACCATCCTCGATGCGGTCTTGTATTTCATGACACAACCGCATACACCGTTCGATATCATGTCTATTAACATGATGGTACTAGAAATAAGTGCTCCCATCATACCAATTAGGGTAAGGTTCTTTAACAGGATTAGGAGTCAATAAAGTTACGATATTATCCTTCAGCAACTTCTGTAAGATGGAGGTATAAGATTCTAATAACTTTGTGAACTTCTAGTTGCATTTGAGGTCATTGTCATTAGCACCGACTAATACATTCACAATGGCTTTACCTTTCCCAGAGATTGATTTGATGGACTTTCCCTCAGAATAGGAGCGTGAGGAGGATGCCTCGAACTAAGCAACCGTCTGCTGGTATTCTTGTAAGGCCGCACAAAAGTGCACGAAAGAAGGGTATTTCATAAGGGAAAAATTCTCCTGCCAAGGCCTTTTTAGGTTCCCTATGAAAGCCTTCTGCACGTTAGAATGAGGTAGCTAATACAAGATCTACGAAAGGAGTGCTTGATAACGCACTATGAAATCAATGATCTTTTCATTATCTCCTTGTTTACATCGGACGAGATTTGAAAAGGTCATCTTCGACCCGATGTTTGCTTGGAACTATCTAAGAATTTATTTACAAGTTGATTGAATGAGAAAATAGAGTTGTCGGGCAAGAAATAGTACCATTCAAGTGTCGTATCCTTAAGAGATTGATGAAATAGTTTGCCCATCAACGCATCATGATGGAAGAAGTTAGTGCAAAGGGCGTTAAAGGAAAACACATGTGTCTGTGGATCCCCCTTACCACCAAACTTGTCAAATTTAGGGATCTCCATTCCTTGAGGGAAAGGAGTGTTCAAGATGGTAACCGATAATGGGCTCTGTTGGAAGAAAGGTTGGGCAAAGGCTTGGGAAAGACTCGCCAACTGGCTCTGCATCTTACCCATATTCTGAAGGAGAGTGTTCAGAATAGGGTCATTAGAAGATAGAGGGCTAGAGGGACCTCCTCCAGAACCACTGCCAAGGCCTCCTCTAGAGCCACCACTGGAGTGACCTCTGCTAGAACCACCACCAGAGCCAGTGCCACTAGTAGGGCCTCCACCAGAGCCACCACCGTGTCCTCAACCAGGCCCACATCCACCGGAACCACCTCCATTACTGAATCCACCGCCACTACCAAAGCCTCCATCACTCATCCCACCAAAGCCTCAACCACTAGAGGTGATAGGAGGGGTGAAGCTAAAGCCCAAGGGGACTTTGTTTACTCTGATAGTTTCAGGTTGTTCCAAATGGATACTGATAGAAGGGACCGCATTGGCCATATATACGGATGTGGGAGGCATTAATAACCCTAACTGTCCTTCATGTTCTCTGAAGGTGAATCCTTGTGCAAAGCTAGGGTTGTTCAAAGGAGCACATGTTTCAATAAGACCAAGGAGGCCAGTCATAAGTTCGATGCCTGTTCAATCTTTACACATCATATGTTTTAATTCACTGACAACCCGAGTGGCTCTAGCCATCTTCGGGTTTCTTTCCAAGTGGTTCTCTATATTTCCCAATCCCTTAGTAAGGGAGGCAATGTATTCCGTAGGAATCTGAACGGCCTCATGCTCATCCACCGATGATGGCGTAGGAGATGCAGGGGGAGTGGGAACGTGATCGGTTTCGTCAGCAAATCCTATCTCATTCCTTGACAACTACTCTTGCACAACCAAATTGACAGAGTGAGTAGAGAAAAGGCCTTTAGAGAGACCAATCGATACCTTCATCCTTTCCATCGAGAGGTGTCATACACTTCTCCTAACGATATGTCTAGAAGTTGTGGACTGGGTTGTGATGCTCATAAATGTTCACAACACTTAGGGACACAACAGTCACAAAGCATACCAAAGAGAATTCAACACCAATAGATGAACAAATGTTGGTTCACCAAAAATGTAAGAGAGGGGGACCGCCGCATGCAAGACCCCAGGTCACGAAGGGTCAAGACGCGAGAGGATGCCCTAACTTATGTCAGCTAAGTGTAATGCTAGGAAATGCAAGGCGAGAGTAATGAGGACTATGGGGCCTCTCAATTACTCTGCAGACTTGAAACACAAGAAGGGGCTAGGTGAACTAGTTTTTAGGTCTAACACTACACCTTAGAAAGCTCTCTATCCAAGGACGAAAGCGCGACACACTAGTGTCTCAAAAGTGCACTGGTGTCCATACGACCAGACAACAGTTAAGACAAGGTCAAACCAACAAAACAAGATAACGAACCAACTGACTAACTAAAGGGCCAGAATGATGTGATTAAATAAATGAAATACTCTCTAATGTTATAAAGTAAATAAGCAAGAGTAAAGAGAGCAAGGAGGATCTCACCAAGGAATTCATTTGCTAGCTGGTCTTTTGAGAAGTACGTACTCCTACACACAGAAAGAGAGGAGAATGTTGGGTGGCTGTATAGGGTCTACCTCAATCAGACCCCCGTTTAGGTGTTCCCACCTCCATGGATAGCCTAGGAAACGAGATAAAGAAAGCAATACAATAAAGAGCACAAAATCACTTCAAAATTGTATAGTGCTAACTCAACCAAATGATAGAGGAGAGGAGAGGGAAGCTTACCACCTCCACCAAGAGCACTCAAGGCTATTTGGGGGAGGAAATGAGAGGAACTCAAGCCTCTGCTGCAATGGCGTGGTCCCAAACTTTCTCTACCAATGTGATGGAGTGTTGCTTTATTGCAATGGAATTCAAGAATGCTGCTTTGAAGCTTGTAATGGATGCAAAAGAGTGTGTTGAAGCTTATGGAATGAGTGTTGGAGTTGTGAAGAAGCTAGAATGCATGTTGGAGTGAATATGAGGAAGGAATGAAGAGAAACAACCATATTCGGGTTGGTCAGCCAAAGGAGGCATTACAACTTCACTTCTAATAAGAAGAGTAATGCCTCTGCAGGTTCAGCCGCAGGAATCTGCCAGGGACGTAAGTGTGCTGTGTGGAAATTTGCGTGCCGCGCGGGCCCCCCCTACATAAATTCCTCCACTGACGCTCAAAAAAAGCACCAAGTGGGATGCAAGCAACGGGCTTAGTTGGAATTATGCAGGTCTGAACTCGGTTTTCTAAGGTGGATAAGGGAAAAAAGGGGATTTGCATATGGGGTGCAAATTCATGCTTATACATTATATTACTTTTCTTTAGAATTATATTAAGCATTGATGATATCTTATAGTGATAAATTATTTATATTTAAACCATTCGTATGATGTTCAATTTTTTCTACAAATATTTTATTTTCTACTTGTTGGTGTGAATGGGGTTATTTCCTAACTAGTTATTAGTGAGGACCTATTCGCATTATTATAAGTTTACTTATGAGTTAAGTTTCCTAGTTGTCATTTTTAGAAGTTAGTTATAATGGGACCATGTCTCATTATTTACTTTTAGTTATCTAGGAATTTAATAAATCTCTCATGCATTTAATATTTTGCATTGAGGGTTTAATGTTTGTGTCCTAGGTTGTTATGACTTAGTTGTCTCATGTGATAGGATTAAGACACTTGTCATGATCTTGTCTAATCCTATTCCTCACCTTGCCTATATAAGCAAGGCTTCATATGTACATTCATCAATCCAAAACTCAGTTAGTGTTGTGTAAGTCCAATATATCATTGCAATCTTGAATATTGCATATTGGCCACATCTTGCATCCATTATTGCAATTTCATTTTCCTGCTTTTCCCTCTTGTGGAAGGTTGTTGTTGATTTTTGTAGATGATCTTGGAGACTTGAGTTCTTAAGTGACTCAAACATGTTCTATGAGCTATATCTTAACTCCAACATGGTTTTAGAGCTTCAGAGCTGCAAAACCCCTGCTTAGATATGAGGGTGATTCGAGCTTGAGTTTTTTGCAGGGTGCATACTGGATAAAAATGACATACATATTTTGCCTCGTGTATTTTTGAAAAAAACATGATTTCTGGGGTTTGTTCAAAACCACAAGATACCGTCTGGGTATTTGCTAGATTTTGCAGATAGTGAGAAAATTTTGTAGAAACGACTGTCAAATAACCCAACACAACTATTTTTCCTACAGGTAAAGTTTACTTTTTTTACCAAATCGCATGTTCTGGTTTTTGGATTCAAAATCGTTTTTTGGGTTTTGTTGGTAGCATCAAAATATTTTCTGGGTATCCATTAGTTTTTGCATACATCCAACAAGTTTTTGCAAAAATAAAATAAAAAGGGTCGTAACTGCTGATTGTAAGTTGACAAAATTTACCATTTTTAAAAAAATTCATAACTTTTCACCACGGTGTCTATTTTTTGCAAACGAGATATCACTGGAAAACTAGTTTGAGCACTTCATAGTGGTGTAGGTCATTTTTTAGATTTTGTCCTCTACACAGATCTAAGGTCATTTTTATGCATGGAGGCACATGTGAACATTCATCAGTGCATGCACTATTTCCCTATTTGTGTGCATTAGGTTTACATTTTCTCTACATCTCATTTCAGTTTCAAATCATTTTTCAATCGACTATTGCTTCATAGATTTGAGGGTTGCACGATATAGTGGGTGTCCCAATGTTCCTTGGCATCAGGTCTACTGTTGCATTATCATGATTCCAGCTCGAGTACTTGAGTGACTTTAATATGGTTTCTAGCAAACAAAATTATCTTTCCTTTGCTTTCCGAATTAAGGATTCTAGTGT
This sequence comes from Sequoia sempervirens, assembly GCA_007258455.2. Taxonomy (NCBI): domain Eukaryota; kingdom Viridiplantae; phylum Streptophyta; class Pinopsida; order Cupressales; family Cupressaceae; genus Sequoia; species Sequoia sempervirens. The sequence goes on from VDFB02253495.1 coordinate 50,872, forward strand.
TACTTCACAGTGTGCTTCTAGTGCTTCTTTGCATCTGGTTATCTCATTATGGGGGGGGGGCGCTAAATGGTCTCTCTTATCATCCTTTGTGTCCAGATGGAGATTGATTGGATTTGTGATGGATCATTTCAATGAGGGGGTGCTAAATGGTTTCTTCTTCTTTCATCTCTCTTTTGGGGAAGAGTTTTGTCCCACTGGGTTTTCTCCCTTTCTTTGATTGTGAGAGATTTCTTTGCATTGCACTTGTACATGGGTACCTAACATGGCCTCATAGCTAGGACCCATCTTTGTGTCATTTGCATAATAATCTACACTCCCTAAGTTGCACTGATGGGGGGTGTTGGTGTGAATGAGGCTATTTCCTAACTAGTTATTAGTGAGGACCTATTCACATTATTATAAGTTTACTTAGGAGTTAAGTTTCCTAGTTGTCATTTCTAGAAGTTAGTTATAATGGGGCCATGTCTCATTATTTACTTTTAGTTATCTAGGCATTTATTAAATCTCTCATGGATTTAATAAATTTGCATTGAGAGTTTAATGTTTGTGTCCTAGGTTGTTATGACTTAGTTGTCTCATGTGATAGGATTAAGACACTCGTCATGATCTTGTCTAATCCTACTCCTCACCTTGCCTATATAAGCAAGGCTTCATATGTACATTCATCAATCCAAAGCTCAGTTGAGTGTTGTGTAAATCCAATATATCATTGAAATCTTGAGTATTGCATATTGGCCACATCTTGCATCCATTGTTGCAATTTCATGTTCTTGCTTTTCCCTCTTGTGGAAGGTTGTTGGTTTTTGCAGATGATCCTAGAGGCTTGAGTCCTTGAGTGACTCAAACATGTTCTATGAGCTATATCTTAGCTCAAACACTACTTCTATCTATTATAGAATAAACAAAGTTTATACTAACTCAACCTTGAGGGTTTCAATTTGACTATAATTACTAGATGAGTCTCATAAGGTCCCAACCACTTTTATATTCAAATTCCTATAGTACTACTTATAAATATTTGATGTCATACAATAAAACTTAAGTTTCATGGAATCAACTCCATAGTCATAATAATTGTCATTTTTAGGTTGATTAAATGCTCCTAAAAGCTTAGTTCCCATATTCTCCTAAAGCCTAGTTCCATCTAACTATTTTAGATCATCAATTTTTTTTTTAATAATTGTTTGTTATTAGTTTATATAGATAGGTTTATTAAATACCATTCATGTATTTCAATTATTAAGTTTTCTTTTCTTTTCTAAATTTTAAAATATGTAGATAGGTTTATTAAATAGCATTCATGTATTTCAATTATTAAATAGCTCTTTGTCCGAGGAAGAAAGCACGACGTGCTGGCGTCTCAAAAGTGCACTGGCGTCCGTACGACCAGACAACAGTTAAGATGAGGTGAAACCAACAAAACAAGCTAACGACCCAATTGACTAACTAAAGGGCCAAAATGACACGATTAAATAAATGAAATACTCTCTAATGTTATAAAGTAAATAAGAGTAAAGAGAGCAAGGAGGATTTCACCAAGGAATTTTTTCACCATTTGGTCTTCCGAGAAGCACGTACTCCTAAACATAGAAATAGAGGAGAATGTTGGGTGGCTGTATAGGGGTTTGCCTTAGTCAGACCCTCGTTTAGGTGTTCCCATCTCCATGGACAACCTAGGAAACGAGATAAAGAAAGCAATACAATAAAGAACAAAAAAGCACTTCAAAACAGTATAGTGCTAACTCAACCAAATGATAGAGGAGAGGATAGGGAAGCTTACCACCTCCACCAAGAGCACTCAAGGCTATTTGGGGGAGGAAATGAGAGGAACTCAAGCCTCTACTGCAATGGCGTGGTCCCAAACTTGCTCTATCGACGTGATGGAGTGTTTCTTTGCTGCAATGGAATGCAAGAATGCTGCTTTGAAGCTTGTAATGGATGCAAAAGAGTGTGTTGAAGCTTATGGAATGAGTGTTGGAGTTGTGAAGAAGCTAGAATGCATGTTGAAGGAGTGAATATGAAGAAGGAATGAAGAGAAATGACCATATTCTGGTTGGTCGACCAAAGGGGGTGTTACAACTTCACTTCCAATGAGAAGAGTAATGCCTTTGTAGGAATCTGCTAGGGATGTAAGCACGCCGCACGGGCATCCTCGATAGAAACGCCTCCATTGACGCTCAAAACAGGCACCAAGTGGGATGCAAGCAATGGGTTTAGGTGGAATTAAGCCTATGAACTCAGTTTTTTAAGGTGGATAAGGGAAAAAAGGGGATTTACACATGGGGTGCAAATTCGTGCTTATATATTTTTCCCCCACTTTAGTGAACACAAATACTGATGAGTGCTCGACAAAGTAGATGAAGAAAGATTAAGGTTAGAAATGTATACCTAAATTGTCGAGGAAGCAGACCGTGATCTGGAAAACTTTAAGGTGCAGGGAAAGCAAAGGACTTCATAGCCGCTCGAAACTATGAAGTTAGAAAAACAAAGCGTCTTACAGGCCCGCACACCTGCAATGAGGCAACCCCCAAGATCTATCGTATGAAAGAAGCCCCATGAAGTAAGCACCTTACAGACCCACAAACCTGCAAGAAAGGTATCCTCCAAGATCTCTCACATGAAGGAAACCCAAAGGAAGCGGACTTCACCGAGTCAAGAAGCAGTGACATGTCTACCCGTAGATATAACATGTCAAAAGCGGTGACACATCTATCTGCAGATAGAACATGTCAAAAGTGGCAACACGTCTACCTGCAGATAGAACATGTCAAAAGCAATGACACGTCTACCCACAATTAGAACATGTCAAAAGTGGTCATTTAGGCGAGTAAGCGGACAATCACATAGACTGTCGATAAGTAACACTTTCAAAGGGGTCCCTCGGGAACCTAACATGAAAAAGAGGGGTCCACTCAAGGGATGTGCTATTTGAAAGATAAGGTCTAGTTAGGCTGCCCCCAAGCTAGACATGGAAAGGAAAATGGATTAAGTCTAGTCGGACTACCCTCAGGCTAGACGTGAAAAGAATCCATTCAGAATAGAGACTTTCAAAGAAGGGTCCCTTAGGAACCCACCGTGAGGAAGAAGGGGGGTCCACTCAAGGGACACACAATTCGAAAGTTGTTGTTCTTCTTAGAGCGATCCATCATCAAGGATTTCAAAAGGAAGGATATGCGCCCATACGAGGGGAAATAAAAGTTGTTCCCACTTCAAAGGACGATTTTAAAGTCCTTTCTTTATGAACCCGTGATGAAGGAAACACATTTCGTTAGGGTTCCAATTTGAGAATGCGATTCTAAGGAAAATTTTGTGAAGACTTTGAAGAGAAGATTCGTTGGCAATGGATGTGTTTTCTGAAAGTTGAAGTGTTAAAGAAAGGCGTTGTCACACATGAAAGGGACAACTCAAGCAAAGAAGAGAAAAAGATAAAGGAAGCAAAAAAGAGGGAAAACACAAACAAAGGACATAGGGGTAGCCTGATATTTTGGGGTCAAAACTGCTCATAAATATATATATATATGTATGTATAATAATAGTATATAAATGAACTATCATCAACCCCCTACTATATCAAGCCGTGTGAGGAATGCACGAGAAGAAAAAGTAAAAATAAAAAATTGGGTCAACTTGGAAGGGGAGCCTAAATGCCCCCAACACTTTGCATTGTCCACAATTTATTGAAAATCAAGCACAAAAATGGAAGAATGGTGATAGAAATAGAAGAAGGTTTACGACAAAAAAACCATGCCTGTATCCAAGCACCAACGGGGGTGATGAGGGTCATCCAGACACACATAGTATGAGCACAAGGAAACACAACACAAAATACACGCACATGTACACACAAGATCAAGAAAAGAGGCCTCCTCCTAACATTGATCAACCAAGAGGTCGTTTGCTTCCCAATCTAAATCCTCATAAGGGGAAGGAGGACGAGCCTGCAAAGGTAGGATGTTAAGAGGAGGAGAATTTGGCCCTCCCACAACAAGGGATAAGGAAGAGGGCCCCTCGAGGTCCTCTCCGCCGAGCTCTTGTGGAGTCAAGGTCAGTGATTTTGTGAAGATCGTTGATAGGGTCAGGACCTCATCCACATAATTAAACATACACCCCGCAGGAGCGTGGTGTCTAACCTTAGCAGACAGGATAGGTTGTGCTTGAGGTTCACTGCTAAGCTTGTCGAATGACTCAGGAGCAGTGATGAACTCAGGGGAAGTTGAGACTGGTTCTATTATCATGACAAAACAAGTCAACGTGGGGCCACCATGTGGAGAAGGTGGGGTCCTCCTATGTTCTCCATTCTCGGAGGGACCATCCTTCACCTCTTGTTTCATTGGAGGAGATGAACTCCCCACGAATGAGGCCAGAGGCGTGGAGGAAGAGGTGGAAAGAACTACAACAGATATAACAAAAGTATTGATCATATCCATGGGCTTTGGGAAGGGCTGAATATCCAGAATGGGCATCAGCAAAGGCAGCTCCACTGAAGGAGCGATGAACACTTGTACTTGTTTATGGTTAGGTGCATTCGTACTCACAATGAAAGCTGGAAGCAGTACAAAGCCAGATTGAAGAGAAGCAGAAGGAAGGGAGGAAGAAGACACTGTAGGAGGCCCTGAAGCATGGGCAGTCATTTCTTCCTCCTTCTGCGAGGTGGTTTGCTCAGCCAGGAGAGCCTTTTTCTGGTGCTTGTGTTCATGCGTAAGGTGGTTTCTACAACTCTTGGAGTTAGAGGCTATAGTTTGCAAAGGGACAAGAGGTTCTTACTCAACCATATGAATGTCCACTATGACTGTTTCAGGTGGAGGAACAGGTTCCTACACGGGAGCAGGAGGAATCAACTAAGGAGCGACATGAGGAGTCGAATCAAGAGCCTTGACAGCGGGCCTCTTTCGGCTCACTGCCTTAGGAGCAGGAGTAGTAGGAGGCCGCGGAGGTTGAGACAATGAGGATTCTCTCTGGGAGACCACCTTCCTATCATATAAGTAGTACCACGGTCCAGGGTATTCATTAGGGAGGTCCACGATCTTGAGTTTGGGCCTACGATCCTGAGTTTGGGCCTACACTAAGGAGGGATCATCGAACTCAGTGGGTAGCCGCTAGGCTAGCTCATCCAATACTCTTCCCAAGAAGGGGGAGAGGATGAGGCAGACCAGGAGGAGGTAGCCTTCTCTATGCCTTTATGGGAAGGAGAGGGAGCCGACGTGGACTTCTCCTTCTCTTTCAGAGAATGGATAGTAGTCGGTGCAGGCTTCTTCTTCTCTTCTCGGGAAGAGGAGGCAACTGGTTGTTCTGTCATGGGAAGGGTCAGCTTTGGCTCCCTTGTGCCCCCAGTTTTATACTTCACATAGTTCTTGTAAAGTAAGTCCGTTCTTGGAGGAAGTGGACCAACCGGGGAGGGCCAAAAGTGATCCAATGAATATCCACCACAGGACACCAAGGGATGGTATCTAGTGTCATGCACTACATGCACGACACCTTCATGGGAGAACTTCAAACACTTGTGAATAACAGAGGTGATTCCATTCAAGGAGGCGAGCCAAGGTATACCTAGCTTCAGCCTGAATAGATCCGACTCTAGGATAACATCAAAGACTATGTCGACAACCCTAGGTCCAACCAGGATGGAAAAAGTGATCGAACCATAAGGTTTAAGGCACATACCATCATGTATACGGATGGTAGATTTTGTTTCTTCATATTTTTCCTTTTGTAATGAATTTAATACTAATGTCTCCTCAATGATAACATTCACATGGCTCACGAGGTCTATCAAGACTCCTGTCACAATGTTACCATTGACATGAGCCAGAATGTAGAGAGGTGAAGGTTTGTTGTTTAAGGGTAAATCTTGTGATGTAAATGTAATGTTCAGTGAATCGGGTGTGGGTGGAACAATAAAAGTTACCATGACCATATTAACATAGGCCTCGGGCTGTGTAATAGAATAAGTGGGATTAATAATCATGTTAGCAGAGTGTGACGGAAATAGGTTCGTGTATATTTGCAATTCACTATTAGCCTTTGCCATTGATTTGTTAGCATTATGTTTGTTCCCATCAAGACGAATGGTACCATCCTCGATGCGGTCTTGTATTTCATGACACAACCACATACACCATTTGGTACCATTTCCATTAGCACGATGGTACTGGAAATAAGTGCTCCCATCATACCAATTAGGGTAAGGTTCTTTAACAGGATTAGGAGTTGGTTAAGTTACGATCTTATCCTTCAACAACTTCTGTAAGATGGAGGTATAAGATTTTGATAACTTTGTGAACTTCTGGTTGCATTTGAGGTCGTTGTCATTAGCAGCAGCTAGTACATTTGCAACAACTTTACCTTTCCCAGAGATTGATACAATGTACTTTCCCTCATAACGGGAGCACGAGGAGGATGCCTCGAACTGAGCAACCGTCTGCTGGTATTCTCATAAGGCCACACACAAGTGTGTGAAAGAACGGTATTTCATAAGGGAAAACTTCTCTTGCCAAGGCATTTGTAGGTTCCCTATGAACACCTTTTGCACGTCAGAATCAAGCAACTGATACGAGATCTGTGAAAGGAGCGCTTGATAACGCGCTATGAAATCAATGATCTTTTCATTATCTCCTTGTTTACATTAGACAAGATCCAAAAAGGTCATATTTGGCCCGATGTTTGCTTGTAACTGTATAAGGAATTGATTTACAAGTTGATCGAATGAGAAAATAGAGTTTTCGGGCAAGGAACAATACCATTCAAGTGTCATTTCCTTGAGAGATCGAGGAAACAATTTGGCCATCAACACATCATGATGGAAGAAGTTAGTGCAAAGGGCGTTAAAGGTAGACACATGTGTCTGTGGATCCCCCTTACCACCAAACTTCTCAAATTTAGGGATCTCCATTCCTTGAGGGAAAGGAGTGTTCAAGATGGCAACTGACAATGGGCTATGTCAGAAGAAAGGCTAGGAAGAAGCTTGGAAAAGACTCACCAACTGGCTCTGCATCTTACCCATATTCTAAAGGAGAGTGTTCAAAGTAGGGTCATTAGAAGATAGAGCGCCAGAGGGACCTCCTCCAGAACCACCGCCAAGGCCTCCTCTAGAGCCACCACCGGAGTCACCTCTACTAGAACCACCACCAGAGCCAGTGCCACTAGTAGGGCCTCCGCTAGAGCCACCACCGTGTCTTCCACTGGACCCACCTCCACCGGCACCACTTCCGTTACTGAATCCACCGCCACTACCAAAGCCTCCACCACTCATCCTGCCAAAGCCTCCACCACTAGTGGTGACAGGAGGGGTGAAGCTAAAGCCCAAGGCGACTCTATTTACTCTGATAGTTTTGGGTTGTTCTGAAGGGATACTAATAGAAGGGACCGCGTTGGCCATATAGACAGATGTGGGAGGCATTAATAACCCTAACTATTCTTCATGTTCTTGAAAGGTGACTCCTTGTGCAAAGCTAGGGTTGTTCTAAGGAGCACATGCTTTGGAAAGACCAAGGAGGCTAATCAGAAGTTTGATGCCTGTTCGATCTTTACACATCATATGTTTTAATTCATTGACAACCCGAGTGGCTCTAGCCATCTTCGGGTTTCTTTCCAATTGGTTCTCTAAATTTCCCAATCCCTTAGTAAGGGAGGCAATATATTCTGCAGGAATTTGAATGGCCCCATGCTCATTCACCGATGATGGCATAGGAGACACAGGGGGGAGTGGGAACGTGATCGGTTTTGTCAGCGAATCCCATCTCATTCCTTGAAAACTGCTCCTGCGTAGCCAAACTAACAGAGGGAGCAGAGAAAAGGCCTATAGAGAGACCAATAGAGACCTTCGTCCTTTCCATTGGGAGGTGTCATACACTTCTCCTAACGATATGTACAAAAGTTGTGGATTGGGTTGTGATGCTCATAAACCTTCACAACACTCAGGGACACAACAGTCACAAAGTATACCAGAAAGGATTCAATACCAACAGATGAATGAACGTTGGTTCACCAAAAATGTAAGAGAGGGGTACCGCCACATGCAAGACCCTAGGTCACGGAGGGTCAAGACGTGAGAGGCTACCCTAAATTACGTCAGCTAAGTGTAATGTTAGGAAATGTGAGGCGAGAGTAACGAGGACCGTGGGGCCTCTCAATTACTCTGCAAACCTGAAACACAAGAAGGGGCTAGGCGAGCCAATTTTTAGGTCTAACACTATGCCTCAGAAAGCTCTCTGTCTGAGGATGAAAGCACGGTCTTTGGACGTCAGCGCGGCGCGTTAGCGTCTCAAAAGTATGCTGGCGTTTGTATGACCAGACAACAGTTAAGATGAGGTCAAACCAACAAAACAAGCTAACGACCCAACTGACTAACTAAAGGGACATAATGATGTGATTAAATACATGAAATACTCTATAATGTTATAAAGTAAATAAGCAAGAGTAAAGAGAGAAAGGAGGATCTCACCAAGGAATTCGTTCGCCAGCTGGTCTTCTGAGAAGTATGTACTCCTACACACAAAAAGAGAGGAGAATGTTGGGTGGCTTTATAGGGGTCTGCCTCAGGCAGACCCTCGTTTAGGTTTTCCCACCTCCACAGACAACCTAGGAAATGGGATAAAGAAAGAAATACAATAAAGAGCACAAAAGCACTTCAAAACTGTATAGTGCTAACTCAACCAAATGATAGAGGAGAGGAGAGGGAAGCTTACCACCTCCACCAAGAGCACTCAAGGCTATTTGGGGGAGGAAATGAGAGGAACTCAAGCCTCTGCTACAATGGCGTGGTCCCAAAATTGCTCTACCAATGTGATGGAGTGTTGCTTTACTGCAATGGAATGCAAGAATGCTGCTTTGAAGCTTGTAATGGATGCAAAAGAGTGCGTTGAAGCTTATGGAATGAGTGTTGGAGTTGTGAAGAAGCTAGAATGCATGTTGAAGGAGTGAATATGAAGAAGGAATGAAGAGAAACAACCATATTCAGGTTGGTCGACCGAAGGGGGCATTACAATTTCACTTCTAATGAGAAGAGTAACACCTTTGCAGGTTCAGCTGCAGGAATCTGCCAGGGACGTAAGCGCACTGCACGGGCGCCCCCGACAAAAATGCTTCCACTGACACTCAAAACAAGTGCCAAGTGGGATGCAAGCAATGGGATTAGGTAGAATTAAGCCTCTGAACTCAGATTTCTAAGGTGGATAAGGGAAAAAAGGGGATTTGGACATGTGGTACAAATTCGCGCTTATACATCATATTACTTTTCTTTAGAATTATATTAAGCATTGATGCTATACTTATAGTAATAACTTTTTTATATTTAAACCATTCGTATGATGTTCAATTTTTTCTACAAATATTTTATTTTCTACTTGTTGGTGTGAATGGGGTTATTTCCTAACTAGTTATTAGTGAGGACCTATTCACATTATTATAAGTTTACTTAGGAGTTAATTTTCCTAGTTGTCATTTTTAGAAGTTAGTTATAATGGGGCCATGTCTCATTATTTACTTTTAGTTATCTAGGCATGTATTAAATCTCTCACGCATTTAATATTTTGCATTGAGGGTTTAATGTTTGTGTCCTAGGTTGTTATGACTTAGTTGTCTCATATGATAGGATTAGGACACTTGTCATGATCTTGTTTAATCCTATTCCTCACCTTGCCTATATAAGCAAGGCTTCATATGCACATTCATCAATCCAAAACTCAGTTAGTGTTGTGTAAGTCCAATATATCATTGCAATCTTGAGTATTACATATTGGCCACATCTTGCATCCATTGTTGCAATTTCATGTTCCTGCTTTTCCCTCTTGTGGAAGGTTGTTGGTTTTTGTAGATGATCCTGGAGGCTTAAGTTCTTAAGTGACTCAAACATGTTCTATGAGCTATATCTCAGCTCCAACATGGTATCAGAGCTTCAGAGTTGCAAAACCCCTACTCAGATCTGAGGGTGATACAAGCTTGAGTTTTTTGCAAGGTGCATATTGGATAAAAATGACATACATATTTTGCCTCGTGTATTTTTGAAAAAAAATGATTTTTGGGTTTTGTTCAAAACCACAAGATACCATCTGGGTATTTGCTAGATTTTGTAGAAACGACAGTCAAATAGCCCAACACAACTATTTTTCCTACAGGTAAAGTTTACTTTTTTTACCAAATCGCATGTTCTGGTTTAGATTTTCTCTGCATCTCATTTCAGTTTCAAATCATTTTTCAATTGACTATTGCTTCATAGATTTGAGGGTTGCGCGATATAGTGGGTGTTCCAATGTTCCTTGGCATCGAGTTTGCTGTTGCATTATCATGATTCCAACTTGAGTCCTTGAGTGACTTTAATATGGTTTTTAGCAAACAAAATTATATTTCCTTTGCTTTCCGAATTAAGGATTCTAGTGTTACTTTACAGTGTGCTTCTAGTGCTTCTTTGCATCTAGTTATCTCATTATGGGGGGACGCAGGGGGGGGAGGGGGAGGGGCGCTAAATGGTCTCTCTTATCATCCTTTGTGTCCAGATGGAGATTGATTGGATTTGTGATGGATCATTTCATTGAGGGGGTGCTAAATGGTCTCTTCTTCTTTCATCTCTCTTTTAGGGAGGAGTTTTGTCCCACTGGGTTTTCTCCCTTTCTTCTATTGTGAGAGATTTCTTTGCATTGCACTTGTACATGGGTACCTAAGATGGCCTCATAGCCGGGACCCATCTTTGTGTTATTTGCATAATAATCTACAAGTTCCCTAAGTTGCACTTATGGGGGGGGTGTTGGTGTGAATGAGGTTATTTCCTAACTAGTTATTAGTGAGGACCTATTCACATTATTATAAGTTTACTTAGGAGTTAAGTTTCCTAGTTGTCATTTCTAGAAGTTAGTTATAATGGGGCCATGTCTCATTATTTACTTTTAGTTATCTAGGCATTTATTAAATCTCTCATGGATTTAATAAATTTGCATTGAGAGTTTAATGTTTGTGTCCTAGGTTGTTATGACTTAGTTGTCTCATGTGATAGGATTAAGACACTCGTCATGATCTTGTCTAATCCTACTCCTCACCTTGCCTATATAAGCAAGGCTTCATATGTACATTCATCAATCCAAAGCTCAGTTGAGTGTTGTGTAAATCCAATATATCATTGAAATCTTGAGTATTGCATATTGGCCACATCTTGCATCCATTGTTGCAATTTCATGTTCTTGCTTTTCCCTCTTGTGGAAGGTTGTTGGTTTTTGCAGATGATCCTAGAGGCTTGAGTCCTTGAGTGACTCAAACATGTTCTATGAGCTATATCTTAGCTCAAACACTACTTCTATCTATTATATAATAAACAAAGTTTATAGTAACTCAACCTTGAGGGTTTCAATTTGACTATAATTACTAGATGAGTCTCATAAGGTCCCAACCACTTTTATATTCAAATTCCTATAGTACTACTTATAAATATTTGATGTCATACAATAAAACTTAAGTTTCATGGAATCAACTCCGTAGTCATAATAATTGTCATTTTTAGGTTGATTAAATGCTCCTAAAAGCTTAGTTCCCATATTCTCCTAAAGCCTAGTTACATCTAACTATTTTAGATCATCAAAACTTTTTTTTAATAATTGTTTCTTATTAGTTTATATAGATAGGTTTATTAAATATCATTCATGTATTTCAATTATTAAGTTTTCTTTTCTTTTCTAAATTTTAAAATATGTAGATAGGTTTATTAAATAGCATTCATGTATTTCAATTATTAAGTTTTTTTTTTTAATTTTTTTTTAAAATATTTAAAATATTTTTTATTAGAGAAATGTTTTTGATTGGAATTATGAATATAAATATTTAATTTAATTTTTTTAAATTTTAAAAATACTTCCCATAAATAAATATTTATATCATAGGTGATTGCTTTTTTATATTAATAAACAAGATTGAAAGGGTCTAAATCCTTGTACATCAACAAAGCCAAAAGACAGAGAAACATGTGTCATAAACAATAGGACAAACTATATCACTACTCAAGACAAAAAGGAGTGAGGTGCAACTACAACCAATTAAGCTACCAAAAACAACTACAAACAATAGATAAAGCTAGGGCCCTAAAATCCCACTTAGACAATTCCAAACCTTGCTCTAATCACACCCTCACCCTACACTGTAGCATTAGTCTGAGATTCAGATTTAGGAAGACCTTTCTACATCCTAACAATTCTCCAAGAAATATTATCCAATAAACTTTAAATTGACAAATAGGTGATTGTTTTTGATTAGGGGTAATAAACGGGCTTTGATGGGGCCCGAACCCAATACAAAACGGTTGAGAAAGGAACCATCAACCTATCAAAGAAAAGCAAGATGCAAATAATATAAACCATAAACCATCAACAGCCCCACAACAGCCTCTAAAGGATTAACATGATTGTTTGTATACAATAAGTTGACAAATTATTCTCCATTGATCTAAATCATTTTTTGCACATCAATGAATCAATTTATTTTTGGATTACTTCTCTTTTTGCTAAAGGTTAAATCTGTACAATAAATTTGGTGTCGTTTTTCTTTTTGATCAAGATTTAGAATACAAGAAAATTATGTAAAAAAGATTTGAAATTTTTATAAAATTATTTAATAGTTGATGCATTTTGAAATAATGTTGACAGATGATTTTTACTACAACTGTTACTCTCATATACTACTTGATTGCAAAAACACCATTAAAATCTTTTATTCATTCAAAAATCAAACAACTGTACACATTCCTTATTCAAAGATATTAGATTTCCACAGTCCATATTGATGAAAGTATTCTTTTCTGAATTAAACTGGATAAATTTTGTTTACATCAACATTTCGAATCATAAAAAAAATATACAGTCTAAAAACTATTTGATGTCAGAAATACCATTAAAATCTTTCATTCATTCATTAAGTCAAAACAATATTTATTGCAGACTGTACACCTTCCCTGCTGTTATGAATTGTAAGAGGCCCCCGTCCCTCTCAGTTCTCATGCTCGCCAGCTCTGCACAGTACATGTCAAGATCAGGTGTCGTATATTGTGGACTGTACTAACATTGCAATAAATTGCAGAGGAAATTTGATTTGTTCCTCGTTTAGCGCCTTGATTTTTGCTTACACATAAGATTTGCTATTAAATATTTACTCTCATTTTCAGTAATATAGGCCCCAAATTGTGGCAGATTGTGGGGGATATATCCACCGTGTGCCATCTATAAGCATATTGAGATGAGTATGTAAATCTTAAAAAAAATATAAAACTAGTCTTTGCATTTAAAGAAGGTTCAAGGATTATGCCGATAGATTGGTTTGTGGGCTGTTGAGTCCTTCCGCAAGCGACTAGTCTCGCTGCCCAATCCAACCCAGCGTCTAAGTGGGAGGCAAGACTAGTCCCCTGCGGAAGGAATAGTCTCGCCTCCCACTTGGACGCTGGGTTGGGTTGGGTGGCGGGGATACCCCTTCGTTAACAAACCAAAAATAAAAAATAAAAAATGTTGGAATATGTGTTTGTGCATGGATGCAGTGCAAATTCTAGTTGCATGTGGCTGGATTAAACAATTAATAATAAGTGCTAAATAATTGAATGAAATAATCTTAGACAAATCTAGATTTTTTCCGTACATAAATTAATTATTATCTGATTATGAAATATTTGTATACGGATTTAGAACATAAAGCAATGCAAAGGAAAAAAGAAAGTTGCCATCAAATTGACAAAAAACACTGTAAATGAAAATAAAATGTTCCCATCCATTTGTCAAATCAATATTTATCTGGCTTTTATGTGATAAGTGAGATTTTGGAGACTTTTACTATTAAATGACAGTCGGTTTACCATTAAATGCAGTTGAAACTTGAAATTTATTTTCCAACGACTCAATAGTGATTTGCAGATGTAAGAATTATTTCAAACTCGAATCTCACACTATATATAACCTATCTACTAAAAATATAGATAACAATAAGAATATTAGAAACTACAATGCATGGTCCAAATGACCTTACCATTTTCCTTTACTTTGGCCTATTAAAATTGGAAACCGGGCAATTAAAGACATAATATTTGTATGGTTCACTAAAGTGAGTAGGAAAGTTTCTTGAAGTAGTATAATAAGTTTTATATTTCAGATCATATAAAATAATTATGTAACAAATTAAACATAATTACAAACCTATTTTAATCTGATAGAATGTATAATATTAAATAATTACAGACCTATTTTTTACTATTTAAATTAAATTGATATGGATTGTTGTAATTTGAGAATTTAAAAGATTTAAATAGTGGCAAAGAATGAACAAGATGGTGGGAATATTTCAGAATTGCTATTATTTTAGGCAAATGAATGTTATGTTTACATGGTAACCTCAATATCAAATCATATGTCATGTGCTTAAGTTTAAAATTTGCTTGGTTAATTTCATTGTAGTTTCCCTCTATTAGAAAACAAAGTGTATGGTTAGATGCATGGGTAGTTGTCTACAAATGTTGTTTTTTAAAGGACTAAAGTTTTGGAACTAGGAAATTTGGGTCTTATATTAGGTATTTACTAGCACTTGCACCGGAGGGGGTGCAAGGGTTACGCCGATAGAAAAATATAGAGAAGTAAGAAGGGGAGAGACATGCAAATTATCATTAGCAAAGGTAACAATGTTTGACATTAGAAGATAGTAGTAGGTAAATATACAATGTGATTATACAATGTTTGAATCTCAGTAATAGATTGAGAACACGAATCATTACATTTTTTTTTTAATAGATGGATATATTTCATGATGTTTGCTTCAATAGTGCTGTTGTTGTAGGAGTGTACATGGAATGTAGTGTTGGGTGCATGGAATAAACAGATTGGTCAATGGAAATGCAAGGTATGGAAAGGATGGCTGGGGGTGTTATTTGGAGTGTGTGTGGGTATCTGGAGAATACTTGTATAATGGTGGTGCAGTGAATGATTATGATCCATATCAAGAAATTTACCATAAGCAGGTGTAAGGTGTAGATCGAATGTCAATCAAGATTAAGAGGATTCAAAATGTGGGGGGTGATGGGTAAACATGGATTTGGTAGGTGGTACATGGATGAATTGATTTAATTTGGATAAGGTGGATGGAGTGTTGGATCTATTGTGGATGGAGTAAGATGTGTGTACCTCTTTTGCCACATGTAGCTGTTGTTTTTTTTTTGCAATCTCATTGAGATGTAGACATCTCGATTAGGGAGCCATAAGAGTCCTTATGATAAAGTGTTGTTATCAACGCATGGTTATTCTGAGATTTGGATATCATGGATGTCCCAACTTATGATGGTGTACATTAACGGTTGATGGTTTGGATTTTCTTTTTCCAAACTTGGGAGGCAAGCAATGGTAGGTGGATTTGGTGATTTGTTTGGGCCAAAATGTGTGCATATGTCTTTTTTGGTTGCTATTGAAGCTTTTTTGTGCACCATTGGACTTTATTTGATGGAAGTGCTTCCATTCTTGATTTTTTCGCCATAGTTTCTTTTACTAAAGCTTTCTTGTGCACTATTGGACTTTATTTGATGGAAGAGCTTCCCTTCTTGATTTTTTCCCCATAGTTTCTTTTACTGATGGAGATTGGTAGGGATGTTTTTGTGTTGTATTTTATGGTATCCATCTGCATATTATTTGTCGATTTTTTTGAATTTATTTGTCCCTTTATTTTTTTTGGTGGATGGGATGATGTGTGAATCATGGTTGAAGGTATGAAGTGTGGTAGCATTGATAGCAACTTTATCATAAGGACTCTACAGTCTCCCAAATGTTGACTCTTCTTTTTTTGTGGAACAACTACATGTACATTTAGGAGTGAGCATCTCATGGGTGGATGGAACAATAGGTGGTATATGTATATGGTTTATTGGATGTTTGGATTCTTGATGTTGATTTTGCGTGGTATTGCTTGAAATATGCTTTGGTTCATGTTCTTGATATGGATCAATTTGGTAATATGGATTGTATGCAAAGGGGTTTGTTGTATTTTCATGGAGGGATGGGAAGTGGCTCAATATTGTATTGAATGTGATACAGTCTTTGTATGTCTTAAAAATGACCAATACTTTAGGAGGATTCGCCAGCTTGGAGCAACCAGTTGTAGGAGTATACAAAGCTAGAACATCCACTTGCATGTGATTGCAAATGTGCTAGCTTGGAGCAACCATTTGTAGGAGTATATGAAGCTAGAACATCCACCTGCATGTGATTGCAAATGCTTGGTAAGTATAGAAATAATAGTTTCTATGTATATCAATATGGTAAGGTGAAGATAAAAGAAAAACAAATATAGCTTTCTTGAGGGACTGGGGTGTTAATGTATGTGTACCTGTACTCATCATAAAGAGAGAAGATGTAGTCGGAGCTCTTCTTTTTTCCTGATAATTGTGAATGGATTATTCTTCATTCTTGAGTATCGATCAAAGGTAAATGGTGGGTCGATCCTAAGTCCGTGTATTGATTTAACTCTAGATATAGCTGTAAAAGTTAATCCTTGTCTTTCTTTTTTGCCTATATCGATTGTTGCTCTTTCGATTGTCATTCCTTGGGATTTATGTATTGTAATCGCCCATGCACTGCAAAGTGGTAATTGCCTCTGAGCACCTAGTGATATGGGTGATATAGGAATAGTTTTTGGGGCATGGATGCTCCAAGGTGGGCCATTGTAAGTATCAAATTTTACTACCACATATAATGGTAAATCTGGTGGTTTGGAGCTTTCTGTGTATACAATATCTACAACTTGTCCAAGAGAACCATTTACAAGGCCTGCTTGAGTCCATAGGTTTGTAGTTAGCATGATGCGTTGGCCTTTACAGAGTAGGAGTTCATGGGGAAGCTTGTCAGCATCATTGTCGATCTTTGATGGTAGGGTTGTTTTTATTGTAATACTAAGTGCAATAGGAAGATTTAATAGCTGTATCATTTTTTTGTTGTGTGTTCCAACCAAGTCATTGGTCGGGAATAGGTGCATTGCTAGGTCGAAATACTTGTTTTCTTTGTGTGATAACTCTTTGTTTGTGCGACGCATTAGTAGCTCCCAATCTTGTTCAGTCGGTTCTGCATTACGGATGTTTTGTAGAGTTCTTCGAAAGTCAATTTGAGCTTGTGTCTCCATGTTGTCGAAATATTTGTTCTAGTGTGATAACAATAGTGAATTGTTCCCAAAGGGCTTTCGCATCTGTGTGGGCGACATATATAGGTTTGTCCATTACAAGAGGTAGCTGTGCAAAGTCACCTACAAGAATGATAGATCTTCCACCAAAGCATAAGTGTTGTTGGTGGGGGAAAGCCTCACATAGCCTAGTATCAATTTTTAAGAATAATTTTGGGCCTAGAAAGCTTAGCTCATCAACTAGGAGGTATTTTATGTGTCTCATGCTATGTTGGAACATTGCAAGCGACTGACCCTTCAATGGATGCATTTCTTTGATTGGAATCTTCAAGGCAGAATGTATAGTTGATGCATGTATGTTGAATGCTGCGATTCCTGTAGGAGCAACAATAAGGAGAGGGCTATGTTGTTGTGGCACTAAATTGGAAAGGGAGTGTTTAATGCAATGAATAAGATAGGATTTTCTTGTTCCTGCTGTGCCTTGTATGATCATGTACAATGGTTTTTCTATTTCATAAGAATTGTAGTGGTCCATAACAAGTGTCAAAGCGTGTTGTTGTTTGGGTGAGAGTGGATATGGGAGGTTGCTAAACTCAAAGGGTGTTGGGCTATCATGTTGGTCCATCTTGTTTGTGCATATGAAATGCTCTGCAGTTTCATGTAACGGTTGAGGTATTGTACATGCATTCCAGTTGTGGCAAGTGTCAAAGTCACGTCTTCCAAGCATATCGAGGGAATCAAAATTCCCGCTAGTACCAAGACCCAATTGCGATAAGAACTCCCATTCATTCAATTGAATTGTATTGCCTATATTGTTTTGATCTTCTGGCTCCTCTTCCTCTTCTTGACTTACTTGTTCATCAACTATACGGTCAACATGCCACACACAATATTTGCGTAAATTCATCTCCTTCCAATTTACAACAATTTTCTCTTTCTCGATACCAATGTCTGCTTCAATGTTGTGAAAGTGCTTGTAAAGAAGTAGTTCACTCCAACAAAATGTTTCAAAATGTTCTGAATCCTCCTTTGGAATAGCAGTAAATCGAGGGAAGACACTGATAATTGCCTTATGCTTCCTTTCTTTCCACTTGTACTCTTTGCGACGTACTCTTTGCGACTTGATGAGAATGAGAATGTTCGTGCAAATTCAAGTAGTGTTACTTTATCCATTTCAAGAGGACGTTGTGTATATTTATGGATGTAGGTCAGCTCCAATGCATTTTTGTTTCAGTTTGTTTGGATTCGGTTGAAAACTTTTCTACCAACATTAAGCACCATAAAATCACGATTACAAACAACAAGGGGCAACTTTTGTAACATATGGCACGTTTCTTGTGCACCTATATCACGATCAACAATAATTTCGGACATGAATTTTCTGTATGCTGCAAGTGCCTTGTCTTGGGGTGCTTGCTTTTGACATATGCGTGTCAACATATCAAGGCAGCTCTCAGATTTTCTTTCTGCCTTCACGGCATATTTTGCAATGTACTTTAGAACTAGTGTTTTTGAAAGCACGGGTTGACAATCCATATTGGCCCTCCATATGGAAAGCATTGCTGGACTATGTATATTCAATCTATTATCATTACATGCAGGGCAATAGGTTTTTTTCCCAGCTTCGTCACTGCACAATGAAGAGTGGGTACATTCAGGCCAGGGTGCACTATAGCGACATTCCATGTTGTTCCCTTTCTTGCGAAGGCAGGTTGATTCAGAACACTTGGTATGTCTTTGGACACGATTAAGTAACTCTTCATAGTCAGTAAGTGTGTTTGTATCAAATATTTCGGATGTTGTTAGTAAGCATGGATCGTCTTGCGAAGATCGATGAAATGTGTTGCTTCTATCTCCCAGATTTTGAGGATTCCAAGCATTGACATATCTATCAAAGAATGATTTTGCTATGTCTACATCTGTATGATTGCTCCAGTTAAGAGTGTCCATGTTTGGTGCACCCTCAATCCAAAGGAAGCCATGTACATGTGCAGACCCTCGATGTTGCCACTCATATCTATACCAGTAGTTTGTTGCGCAATATAGTTTCTCTAAGACTTCTTCACGAAAATGCTGTGAATCTTTGATGCAAGTATAAGGATGTGGTATGTGGGTTCATAACAATGTTATCTATGCGATCTTTATTGTTTAGTGATGTTTGGGTTGCCCCCTTTGTAAATAGTTGATGTAAATCAGGCCATTTGGTGTCTTGCAGCACTTAAGGTGAAGAATAGTGTTGGGGAGCCTATTTGGTTGATCATGTTTGACAATTCACCACGAGACTTATTCCAATATGCTCGTGTCCCTCTAAGGGATGATCCGTAATGCATCAGTTGTTCGGCTAGTTTAGTGTCAGGCAATGTTTGTATATGGAGGCGAAGGCTGTCTATGGTAGTTGGTATGCAGTCCTCAGCATTTTTCTTGACAAAAATGGAGGCAACACCTTGGCTTCGGTGACACATCAATAGATTCAAGACAAAATATCTAAACCTTGGGTGCCTTCCAAATCTATTATCATGGAACCTCATTAGGTGCAACACATATTCATGCATTTCAATTTGTCTATAGCGAGGTTGTAAATGTAATGCATTGCCATTGGGAAACAAAGAAGGAAAAGCCATGTCTAGAAGTCCTTCAGTATTGTATTCATTAACTGGTGATGACTCAAGTGTTGGCCAATCTATAATGGTGTGATTGTGATCTCTAACTTGCAATGTTTCTTTTATGATTTCTAGTTCACAACGTTTATTTGGTAGCCTAGCCATGAAGGATGAGGAGCAAGTGAATTCAATGTCGGGTGAGTCTGCGTTAAATTTGGAAGCACTAATTGGAGCAACAATATTGTGATCGTCAGCATTAATGTTATGAAGCATAGTGGAAATGTCTGTATTTGTATCAGGGAGCTCCTGAAGGGATGCAAAATCCACCTCGACATCTTTGTAATATGGGTCATTTGTGATTTTATATTTCAGTGCAGCCCACACACGATGCCTACTTACATAGCAGTCATAATGGTCACCTCTTGTATTGGTTCTTCGAACCACCAACACATCCAAGTTTTCTATTTTATGTGGCAAGTATTTTGCTATGGTGTTGATGTCCTGTGGGAAACAAATTGTGTGGCCACTATATTTGTATTGGCCTCCACGAGCATGTGTTACTTGTATTATTGGATTGACTCATGCTATTAACATTTCTTCGACTTGTGTTAGTGTTCGTAGCTCGTACGGCTGTATTGCTGGGTCCATTAAATTAGTTGCTGAGAAACAATGTCTACCTGTCTCACGGAAGCATCTAAAACAAACTGGACCGGTTTGTGTTGTGTTGGTACGGATTCCTGGGTAGCATTCATGGAAAATTGTGCAAGTTGGTAAGTTGGATAGTTTATCTAGTTTTGAACGAAATCTTTTTGAAGCGTCTATAAAGTTTTGTTCAGAATGCGGTAAGCTTGTGGATTGATTTTTCCGTGTGTGAATTGTCTCATGTGTGCATGCTAACAAACCTATGTTGAAAGTGTGTTCATTTTGGGATACACATTTGTATGGGTCAATGTTGTGTTGGTTTGATTGAAAGGAAGGTGGTGTATTGGCTTCTATTGCTTGTTTTCCTATGCATTCAAAATGACAGCGAATGTTGATTTCTTCTTTATGTTGCATGTAGTAGTTATGAGTTCTTTTATGGGATTGTATGCTTTTAGGGGTAGAGGTCGCCATCTGTAAAGGAAATATGAACTATAATTATCAAATGAACAATTACAAATACATACAAAATTGAAGAAGGTAAACATTAATTTTGATGAGTTCTTCGATCACTATATTCTGTGAAAAGTTGTTGAGATACAATTGGTATGCTATATACATGAGTAATTTGGTAGAAGAAACATATCACAGTATTTTCATAATTTTTATAACATCAATATATTCAATATACATGTGATTTTGAAATTCCATGTATGGAATGAAAATTCTAGAAAGTATACTATATAAGGTGTTACAAAATTTTATATACATTATATGAGTGCTTGAGGTACATCTAAACACTAGCAATATGAGACATAGTAGCGATTTCACTCAACATGAGCAAATTCTCTGCAACAAAATCTAGCTTGTCGACCTTTGTGATTGTTGATTTGACTCGTCCTTGAGCAACACTTGAATCATAGGAATTTGTGATTGTGAAGATAAATTGCTTGAATAACACTCCTTTCACTATGGTTTCAGCTTCAATTTCTATTCCAGAATTGAATTGTAGCATGTATAAATTATTTGCAGAGATTCCAAGGAGTTTGGTAGCTGGTTCTTCAAAAGCAACAGCCCATAATATTCTTGTATGATCTGCGAGCTTTAGCTGGAGTATGTATCTATAGGTACATTTAGGAGTAGTAGCTTTGCACTTGGAACAATACCATGTCTGATCATCATTCTGAACAACTTTGTTTTTACATTGTCTTCCATCTAAGTCAAGGGGGCAAGATGGATATCATAATGAATTTGTTTTTATGTATTGCACTGATGCTTTTAGAGTGCATTGGAAATTTTTTTTCACACTGGTAGTTTGCTCTTCAATATCAGCAATTGATTTCCTCATAAGCACAAGAGGTGCATCCAATGGTTGTGTATTCAATGGAGTGACATTAGCCCCATTCTTTTCAAACCATGATTTGAGTTGTTCGGCCTCCTCTATTCTTGGGTTTACAAATAGGTGGGTGCTTGCCAACGTGCTTATGACCTTGCCATTATACTCAGTGACACGACCATTTTTTATTGCAAGTATGGACACATGTTTCAAGTGATAGCTCTCCTATAGTTGCTTGCCTTCCTTTTCAGTTGTTGGACCCCATAAAGTAATATTAATGGTAGATGAAGAGGTATCTATCAATTTGATGCTCCTTCGAAGAACTTCAGTCCCATCGCTCCTCCTTATGGTTGAGCTTGGTTCCACACATATGACTGTTCCAATAACATCAACAAGGATATTATTGTTCAATTCTAAAATGTCCTTAAAGGGTGTGAAGGAGAACTTATGTTTGGGAATTGCAAGGTCATCTTCTGAGTGAGAAATTTTGGATTCCTCGACTAAAAGAATTTCAAGCTAGCTATTCAGTTTGTTGTACAACCTATTAGTTGACTTAATAGTCCCACCAGATATTGTATATACTTCTCCAAAATGTACATTCATGTAATGAAGGTTTGCAACTTCATTAAAGCATGTTATTCGTATTTTAGTGCACTCACAATCAACAATATCAAAAGAGAAGACCTGCCCTTGTCCCTTCTGTGTGTTGAAGTGGTGCATCTATTTTTTCATGGTAACACGACCCTTTATAAGCCACCTTGTCTGAAATGGATTCAAATTTCTAATGGGCGTAATATTGGATGGGGAGTCTTTCTTTTGTAGGGAAGAGGCTAACCCAAATAGTGCCCTTTGAGTAGGTGGCTTTGTCACCATAGAAATGTTACTCATGCTTGTAGATGGAGTAGTTGAGTTTGTAGAAGTTACTTTCTGGACTTGCTCTTCAAACAGGTAGGCAGGTTGACCAATGATGTCATGTTGCAAACATGTGATTTCTAATTTGGAGATGACTATCCACCTATAAAGATTAAACGAGTCAGTATTTTGAGTACAATTAAATGTGGTAGAGCTGATAAAAATGCTAGGCTACAAATTGGTAGTTGTGAATTTTGTAGATATGCATGCAAATAGCGTGGCTCACCTTGAATTGCAAAGAACAGGGCAACTGTATCCTATCAATTTGAGTATAGATCCTTTCTGGAGTTCTTTAGAAGCTATGCATTGGTTGTACTTTGTTGGAAGTGTTGCCTTCTGCTTATGTACCCCATCGGAGAGATCCACTCTATATCGATCAACCAATTTGAGTGCATGGCCAAACGGTGCAATTTCTAATGCTTGTAGATGGGGTTGCAAGTTTAGGTTACCATTATTCATCAGCTTGATTGCATCCTTAGTCAAGGAATATTTTGTCAGGAGAGGTGGTTGCGGTACTATAACATTGTTATCAAGGCTTATAGGCGTGGCTTGTACTTGTTGGGTTTGCTGTTCAAAGAGGTTGGTGGGCTTGCCAATGATATCTTGCGGCCCACATATGATTTCTAATTCTGATATGATGATCCACCTATGAGTGTAAAATAAAGAAGTATTATCAATAGGATGATATGTAAAATAATGGAGTTCATGAAAGATAATCTAAAAGTTTTGATTTTGCATATTGTAGCAAATTACTAAAATATGATGGCTCACCTTGAATTGCAAAGAACAGGGCAGCTATATTTAATGAGTTTAACTATAGAGCCCTTTTGTAGTTCTTTAGAATCTATGTGGTGGTTGTACTGTTTTGGAAGTGTATCCTTCTGATTATGCACCCCATCAGAGAGTTGTAGTATATAGCGATTGGTTGGTTTAGGCCCATGTCCAAACATTGAAATATCTATTGCTTGTAGATGGGGTTGTAGGTCTACGTTTCCATCATGGATCATCTTAATTGCGTTCACAGTCAAAGAAAACATCGTGGCAAGAGAGCGAACTAGTCCTTGCAAAAGTAAATTGTAGTTGGTAGCTATTACTTACTTTCAATGATGTATAAAAAGCATACTTTGTGAAGTGTGAAATTAATATGTTGTATACCCAACAAAATATACTTAACTAATTTGATAATATTTCAGAAAGCAACAATGTTCTTGAATGCAACCATACAAGTAGTAGTTTAAATAAAAGTGTGTATAGAAGTTACATAGAGTTAAAGTAAATTTAGAATAATACCTGTAAATGTGATTTTGAATAGGTATGTATGTCAAAATAGTGGCCTTTAGAAGTTAGCTTGCTGCACTTGTAAGGAAAACAAAAAGGGAGAGTCTAGTGAGTAAAAAAGTTAGTTCACGCTATTAAGTAATCTAACTAAATTGGATGCACTCTAAATGTTTAGATCTGCATTCTATGCTAAAGGAATAAGAGGAAACATGCTTTCTAACAAATGAGTATAAAAGTAGTGCATTAATAGCAAGGGATAAACAACGAATGAGAATACAATAAGATTAAAGAGAGTTACTTGGTTCATAAATGTTTTAACCTATTATTGGAGAGCACTAATTTTATGTGGATTGTGTTCTGGTTGAGGATACATCTATCATGTATGTTAATATAGTATACTAGAAATGTGAAATATGTTAAAAGAATGGAAGTGAGTACAATATTATCGTTCTACTAAGTGATCAAATTTTAAGGAATGTAGGTGAAAAAATGAGACAATTATTGAAGGAGAGATATAGCATTTGTTGGCGATATATATTTGTTGGAGTGAACACAATGGTTAGACTACGCGTAGTTGAAGTCAAATGAGGAAAGGTTTGCAACACATTATATGCAAACTACTATTCTTAATTATATGCAATTGAACATGGCATTTGTTTTGTGGAATTTCGACATATGGGTCAAGTAAAGATATACAAAACAAAAGCAAAAGTCAAGAACCAAGATGCAAAATGATAGCGAGAGAACAATGTATACATATTTTCGAAGCAAAAAATGTGTTACATGGTATTGTAGTAGGTGACATATTGGATCTTTTTATTGCGAGGAGAAGTTCCTTGTTCATAGTATATTGGAGCTTACATTTGTTTAAGGGAGTTACAAAATATCCAACTATCCATAAGTTGGTAAAAGCTGAAGTTATATCGTTATATCAACTACTATATCCACATTTATAGTGATAATGTATCTTAGGGATGGTTCAAGTAATTTTGGAACGCTTCTTTAATGTAGATAGAGCCACCTTGTCCGTAGAACTCATCCGCTTTCATTTCATGAAGGAAAGTACAAAATGAACTCAACTTCTCACAAGTTGAATGGAACTCATGTACTGTTACTTCCATTGACTGAATGTCCAAATCTTGGACACTTTGGATGTTTTGAACAGTGGCCTTCGCTTGTTGTAGCAAGTCCAGGCAACTAACTGTAATGTCATTTGCAAAATCTTGTATCTGACTTGTAGAGTTTTGATTTGCATTGATTGACGGTGTTGAATTGGCTGACAACATTGGCCCACTGGAACTACTGGGGATGTCAATAATATCCATTGCTATTTAATTGATGATGTTGAGTTGTATCTTACAACCTATGCTGCAATAATATATGTTTTATGTCAGTGTTTAACCCTATGCTCCAATAATATATGTGTTTTTTAAGTGGTAATTTATCATTTTTTACAATTCTACTTATGAATAATAATTATTGCTAATATTATTTTTAAAAAGACAATTATATTTAATATCAAGCAATAACTATACAAACAACTAAATATCCAATTGATAACTATTTGATACTAATGGATATTATATTGTAAATAAATCATTAACTATAACTTTTCCGTACTAAAGAATACCACATTAAATAATAAAAAAAGTAACTTTATTGTAATTGTTCAATATCAATTGATTGTTGATAAATTTAATTGGCCAATACTAATAAATATCACAAAAAAAATATACTAGCACCTATTTTATTTCATTAAATCTAAAACACAATATTTTACAATTTAAATTGCACTTCTATAATAAACAGTTACAATTTTAACAACTTCCGTATAATAAACATTATTGATGAAATCCAATTAAGGAAATTTGCAATTTTGTTTGGCTGCAAAATTAAACTTTAATTGGCCAATACTAATAAATATCACAATAAAAATTAACTATATTTTTATAAATGAATTCACACTCCACATAACTAGTTAATAGATTTATAGTTTTAGTTAGAAATATATATTTTTTGTTCTATAGAAAATTAACTATATTACTGCAGGAGGAGTTGAGAAGAAAAGACATAGGCGTGAAGTCAAAAACTCTTATTTCCTTGTATGTTTGTAAGAAAATCCACCCAAAGAAAGAGAACCTAGCCACCATTGATGATGAAAGTTCTTCAAAGAAGAAGAAATTAAAATGTACACTATTGCAAGAAAACTAATAGTTTAATTATCCTTGTTAGAGAAAGCAAGAGAGAAGAGGAAAATGAAAGAGAGAGAGATGGTGAGACAATTTTAATTATAATTTTGAAGGTAAATTTGTTATTTAAATTAAATATATTTATTTATTATTATATATGTTATTTTAAATGTATTTATTAATGTTGACTTTTCTTTATTTATTTATTAAGGCAGGTGTAGAAGGTCAATTAGGAAACAAATTGGTATATTTTTGCATACATTTGTGCAATATATAAGGTGAATGGAGAGATGGATATATCACATTTTAATAAAAAGTAAAACTTAGAAACAAATTATATTAAAGTTGATAAAGTTTTTTTTTTTTTTTTAAATATAATGTTATTTGAATTCAAATATCATATATAATAATAAATAAATATATCTAATTTAAATAAAAAATTATTCCAAAAATGAATTTAAATTTTAATAGATTATATAATACATTTTTCTCTAAGAAATCAATTAAAATGTGCTCATTATTAGGATTTTGGCCATAAATTGCATTTTAATATACTCTAAAACACTCGCCTAAAGCTTATTTTCAGGCTGCAGCACACCAAATTGGAGGAGTGAAAAGTCAATACCAGCGAGGAAGAGTTTGGAAACCTCATGCTATTATATAAATCTTTAATATCCATTTCTTATCTTGAATTCAAAACCCAAATATATCTTTCATCCACATTTAATTTTTAAATAAAACAATGCTACAAATAGAATTAGTATGAAAGAAATAAAACAATAACTGTACGCGCAATAGTGAAGGGGAAGTTAGGAATTCGAATAGCCAGCTTTATCCGATATTTAATAATAAAAAAAACTGTTAGTAATGTGATTGTGTATTTTTGGATATTGGTTGAGATTTGGCTAATTGGGGCTAGACTTGTGGAAATCTTCTGTTGATTAAAAAGGAAAAAGAGCATGCAAATTAAAATATTGATGATACTGTAACTTTTCGATATGGGGAGGGGCTTATCCTACACAATTTACCACCTCCTCTGACTGGAAATATCTTATGTTCTGATAAATCGTGTCTTGTGAAAAGAGAAAAAAAGACAATTTTAGAAAACTCTAGGAATGATTAAGGATAATGATATTTACCATTATTACTGCAGTTTCATTTTTCTCTCTCATTACTGTAGTTTGCAATGGGTATAGTTTTGTATGGAAATGTGTCTACCCACGAGATCAAGAGTGTAGATCAATGCAACGAAAGGGCAAAGCATTGGAGGGAGATGAGTCAAATAGCTGATAGAAGGCCAGTGACTTGATTTTATTTTTTTGTGTTAAGAAACACAAAAGATAGTCAAAGGAACTGTGTCCTATGATTTGGTAGTATATAAATATATAACGATACTATAGAAGAAGCTCAACATATAAAACGACTGCTAGAATGGGAGGCCTGACTATAATAGAGGTGTGAGGAGAGGGCATGAACATTGGTAAAAGCGTGAAAAAGAAAGACACTAAGGGTTGCGTGAAGAGGTGTGAGGAGAGGGCACATAGGAGTGTCAGGAAGGAGGTTGCGTCGACCTTGGAAGGAGGTTGCATAGATGGAGGAGAGGAGGCGTGAATATAGGTGAAGGTGCAGCGTAGAAGGAGACGTGGAGAAAAGAAATCCAGCTCAAAGATAAAGCATAGAGGAGAGGTTGCCAAGTAGTGCTAGATGTGAACAAGCATAGAGGAGAGGTTGCCAAGTAGTGCATATGAAAAGAAGGAAATGAGGGGCGGGTAAAGGCATAAAAAAGGAAGATAGGAAGATCACGTTGCTAAAAAAAAATAGAGCAGATGACTGATTTGGAAGAGGAGGTGCCTTCTGTGATGAATTAAGAGTGGCCAAGCAGGCCATAGAAGTTGGATAAACCGAGAATCTACTCTTTGCCCTGTCATCTGACACTTGCTTCACCCCTTTCCCATACCACAGTATTCGATCACACCTGCGAAAGGAAAAAGAAACTATATGGGTTGATGGCGTGGGATCTAACTAGGGTGAGGTTTGAAGGGACTAGCTACTCGTATTGCATGGTCATATTACAAATGCTGGAAGCGGTTTTCCTGGAAGATTGTTTTTAGAGGAAGTGAAAGCGGTGGTGAAAGCAGCAAAAAAAGGCCAAAACAAAAATCATGGAATGCATTCAATAAATAAACATTAAAACAAAGTACCAAATGGAATGAGCTGTTGGTGGGAAGCAGAGAAATTACCGTGCCCTGCTGAGGTCACTTTTCCTGGTATGCGCTCTGACATCTACTCAGATTCTTTACATCGCTTTTCCTGGTATGTGCTTTGACCTCTGCTCAGATTCGGTAATAGTTTCAATAAAAGCCGTGTTCATTCTTTTTGTAGGTGAATGCAACGGTGGCTTAGCAAATATTTTAGGGAAATGCAGCAGAGACTTGGCAGATATTTTCCAACATTAATAAATGCAGAGGATGGAATTTGATGGCATTTCAGATAGCGGTCAGTTTTTAACCAGGTGGAGGTTGATAATTTTAGACTTGACGCGATTTCACATCTGGAATGTACCTGCTACTTCGTTGTGGCTCCTTCCGTATTCAACATTTACTTCAAGTACGATGCGACCATTAAACTCGTTCTATTACCATTTATGGCATTGGCAAGTGCATTCGAGCATGTCGGATCAATCACGAAGATTACCAGCGTTGGCAAGTGGGTTCCACCATGTCAGATAAACGGTGAAGATTACCGGCAATCCCCCAAAAGTCTTATGGGAAACCATGGTAGTTCGACGGCGTGAGACTTGTTTCAGGCTAAAAGACCATGCAATATATAGCCTATCGGCTAATAAAATTAATTAACATTTTAATTAAAATAAATAAATAAATTATTAATAATTATTTGATAATTAGTATGTTCTTAAAATTTTATTATAATAAATTTTAAATTTATAAAAATATTTTAGAGATAAAGATTAATTTTTCTATAAATTTTATAGATCAAGCATATTAATTACTGTAATTTTAATTTTAATTCATTATTATTATTTTTAACAATTGTAATTTAGAATTCAAATGCTATTTTATACATATTAGAATATATAATTTTAAACTTCTTTCTTATTTCTTTCATTTATTTGAAATTTCAAATAATTGTTGAATGAGACAATATAAATACACTCTATTAAAGTAATTAATTACAATGTTTAGCAAAGTAATGAATCTATATCTTATGTGATAAATTACTTTTTTTTTACAAAGAAAAAACTAAATTTTTAGGAGAAAAAATCCGCTACATTAGGATGAGTCAATAATTTTAAAATTGTTTTGATTATCCATTTTACAAACTCATTTCAATGGAAATGAAAAATATTAATTCCAATGGACTTGTGGTGACTTTCTAGAAGCCTCTGCCTTAGACACTTGTGCTTTGCACAAACATCCATGCATCACATTGTCATTTGGACCAAATACATGAAAAAAGTATGGTTAGGTCCAAGATAAATCTCTTTATGCACGTAATGAAAATAAAAAGCTTATAAAGTACCCAAAATATTTTAAATGATGAAAATGATGATGAGACTAGTCATTTAAATTTTCAAAATGAAGAACTAAAATGCTCGAAGGAGAAATAAAAAACGATATCACTAGATAATGCTTCCTCTTCTAAAATAAACCTCTACACAAGGTTTTTTGTTTGGGTGGTTGTTTAAGAGGCTTGCTTTAGTTAAACCCCCATGTTTGATCTTTAGACCTCCATGACAACCAAGATGTTTGATAATATTGAGAAGATAAAAGTCTAAATGCTTTGAAATTCTTTGAAATGAAAGTATGATCTATAGGGATATAGAACACACCAAATCCACTATGATAACGCTTGAAATTATTTGAATGAAAGAAAGAAAATGATAAAATGAGGAGAAATGGAACAATAATATTAGAACAAAATCACCTAGAAGTTCCTTAAAACCCCTAAGAAGAATGTTGTTGCCTCAATCTTGTCATTCTTCACAATATCACAAAGGTGGTGACTAAAAATCCTCAAGAAAATGTAATGCACTGTGATGGTATAGTTTCTTGGTTACAAAATAGCGGAGTTTCTTCAAGATTTGTAGAGTTTCAATGTTAAAAATATTAAAAATCAACTTCTTTCTTGCAAAAGAGGCAAGTTAGATTGCTTTTGCTCTATTTGAATACATTTAGGAACATTAATTTTGAATTTTTTTGTGAAAGGGTAACTCTCCAACAACCACTTGAACTACATTTTTTTGTAGGATGCTAGTGCATCATGTGGATGTCTACACATTGTGCTCTCACCCTAGAAAATTTGGTTTTAGAAGGTTGAGAATATCATAAAATTATTAGAAATACCATATTCAAAGGGTTAAAGTGAGGACATGTAGTGTGAAATTGTAAGGGTATGCAATTTTTGCCACTACACCTTACATATTGAGAATTTTGTGCCATTTTAGTGAACACTCATTCCATAGAGGTTAGATTGCATCCACACCATCTCATACAATATTTCTGACATGAAATTTAAGCCATATAAAATAATTATATAAATTACAATCTATCTTATATTTTTACAAGATAATATTTTAACTTTTCTTTGTATATTTTAAATTCAATTTTATTGTCAAAAATAGTTTTTCTTCAATACCTAGTTTATCATTTTAAAAATTTAGCTAAGTTATACATGTGATCTAAATAAAATTCCCACATCATGCATCATATTAGGTTTAGATAAGTAATGCAAATGAAGAATGACATGTTGCAAATATAGAGTATAACTAGATTTTTTGCTCCTTATGAAGGGACTTGATTGATTGAACAAACTGTCATTACATGAATAAGTATATATTTAAAAAATGACTCACACTTTGTGTTAGGATAGTGTGATATTTAATTGCAATTGTAGACACTAAAAATTGGTCTAGGCCTACGACTTCAATTTCTTCATAATTCGTATCTTCATTGTCATAATTAAATAATGTTAATTATTTAATTATTTTCTAAAGTCCTTTCTCATCTATTAATTAAATAACTTTAATTATTTAATTAATTCATTTTTACCTTTATTCAATCCTGATTAATTAAATATTATTTATTTAATTACGCTGCTAGTTAAGTTTATCATCTTTCTAAAATTAAATAAACTCTTATTTAATTTATTCTTATCACAATTTTGACTATAAGTAAATAATCACTTTAATTATTTAATTATTCTTTAACCTTTTCTCCAGTCAATTAAATAAATTTTAATTTATTTAATTTAATCCTCTAATTTCGAATGTTGAATTAAATAATCATTTAATTCATAAAAAAATTATTCCTAGCATATTCTTCTATAATTGGATAATCACTTAGTTATCTAATTATTCATTTACCACTTAAGTCAAAATTTAATTAAATCAATCAGTTATCTCTTGATTTAATGTCTGTTTGTCTCTAACGAATAGAATCTCCGTCTTAATCAGTCAGTTATCTTGTTTTAATTCTTTTGCTTGCAAAAATTTATTAATTAAATAAATTTATTTACTTAATTAATTCATTTGTGCGTTTGGACATACAACTTCCTCTATGAATAATCTTTATCCTTTACATGCACTAATTATTCTTCTAAGTGTCAAACACTTTCAACTAAAGATTAAATTATTATTTAATCTTAATTCCCACCTTTTATGCTTTATCACTTGTGTTATTACTGACACTAATCTCAATGCATGTCAAATCTTTCAATCTTAATCATCGGTCTATCTTTCAATCTGAGCCTATCATTTGAAAACATTGTTTTCTATAAATTGGCCTGACCTTCATCATTGTTACTCCTCCCGAAATTGTATGACTTTTGGAAGCAATCAATTATTTGAATCTTCGATGTTTTTCTGAATCATACTATCATAGGCTATACTTGCACACTTAGTTTAATCTAAGGGCAATTATCATACAACAACAAAATGGAGAAGCCTGAAAATCGAGGTTATGCATGGAATTACATAGATATTCGGTGAGATTGTTCTGTTATTTATGTTTTTAGCTTTTCCATTGTTCTTTGTTGTTAGCGTAGTTTACATTTTAGTTTATTGCATTGCATTGTGTTGTGTTATTTATATTTTTAGCTTTTCCAGGAAAGTTTGAACCAAACTGGTTAGGGCCAAGGTTACATTGTCATAGAAGCCTTTGGATTAGGAGCATACCAACTCTCTACTCCTGAAGGAGAACCATTATCAGCACCAATCAATAGCCTTCATCTGAAGAAGTTCTACACATAGTTTCTGAGAGCCTTGTCTTAATCATTAAAAATACAAAAAAAAAAGAAAAGAAAAAAGAAAGAAACGTTACCATGGTGAAAAACCTGGCAAACACGCGTCTTGGTAACATAATTTTTTTTGAATAAATCAAGAAAATAGTAAAGAGAAATAAGTTGTCCAATAGTGAAAACCACTTCGGTGGTGCTTTGGATAAGTACCGTGGCGAAAACCTGGCAAACAGGAACCATGTGTAGTCAACTCTGCTCCTTTGTCTACCATCATTCCAATCTGACTTCCCTGCACATACCACCTATCTTTCTTATCCACATCCCTGTACATACCACTCATAATAAATGGTTGTCCTTTCCATAACTTGGAATGATTGACATTGAGCACACTTCGTATCCCTATCCCATCAGATTAATAATAAATTGGTCTTATACCCGACTAGGGGAAGACACTTGAATTACGTCATTTGGTTCTCACATTGGCTGTTCTAAGGGCATAAAACCATCGAAAAAATCCAAAAACATCACAAAATGTCCTGAAAAAAATCCAAAAACATCATAAAATGTCTTGAAAAAAATCCAAAAAAATCCGAAAACTTCAAAAAGAAAAAGAAATCAAAACATGTCAAAAATCCAAAAATAGAGTCAAAGTTAGTCACGCAGTTAGTCTTTGTCATTGTTGAACTACGTTGCCTCTATGACTGGACGTAGGCAAGGCCATCTGCCGATGTGCCCCCGAGGCATTAGGTGAGTCCTTTTAGGTTTGTCTGTATAAAATCATGACAATCCATTTGTCTAGAAGACAAGGTCATTGGTTGCATTGAACTACGAGGTCTCTGTGTGTATAACGTAGGCAAGGCCATCAATTGATGAGCCCCTGAGGCCGCACTAGGTCAGTCCATTAGGGTTCATCACTTTCACTATTACACACGTCTCATATTTGTAAATCAATCAAATCTTTTTTTTTTGTTTCAGTCAGTCTTGTTGGTCAAAGTCTAGTTGAACTACGAGGTATCTATGTGTATAATGTAGGCAAGGCCTTCAATTGATGAGCCCTCGAGGCCGCACTAGGTCAGTCCTTTAGGGTTCATCATCAAACACAATCAATTGTCAGCACATCACATCAAGTCACACATCAACAAGATGAACAAGTCAACAATGTCATTAATTCAATCAAACATATTGCCGAAAGCAATAACCAAAACAATCAACTTATGTCTTATACAGGATGTGTCCTTCCTGAAAACAGACATTAGGAAAAAATCATCATAGCCTTACATAGGTTGTCACATCAACGACATCAAACTCAATGTCTTATACGGTATGCGTCTTTCTAAAACCACGCTTTGTCATACCTTATATAGATAGTCACAAAATTGAAACTAGACTCAACGTCTTATATGGTATGTGTCCTTCCTAAAACCAAGCTCTATCAATTATCTACTCAATCTAAACAATCAAACAAACAAATCAAGTTTTGGAAAATATTTTTAATGGCTGTGGCCTTTTTGACTTTTTTTTATCTTATCTTTTCATTTGATTTGATCTTTGAGTCATGTTACTAAGCTTCCTCAAGGATGTCCCATGAAGGATTTAGAGAAGCAACGATGTATTAGGACTCTATTTTCTTTGACTATTGTTTGTAGACTATCTTTTGACTTTATCTTTGAGTCAATTTACTAAGCTTCCTCAAGGATGTCCCATGAAGGATTTAGAGGAGCAATGCTATCTCATGACTCGTCTTTATTTGTTTAATGTCTATGGTTTGTCTTAACAAAAAGACTGGGGCAACTATGCCCTTAGTATGAGTTAGGACATTCCTTGTCTCCGACTGTTTGTTTTTAGCAGGTGGATGACCTTGCACACCTTGGTCTATCTCATATCATGGTGTTTGTCTCCATTTGTATTAGTTATTTCCCAATGATGATTTAATGCAAAGCCTATTGTGTTTTGACAAAACATCGAAGATTGTTAATACTAACATCCTTGTCTTTTATGTTATTATTCATCTTTTTCTCGCTAACTTTTCTTCTTTCTTGCATTATGACGGAGTCCTGTGACACACATTAACATAAATCATCCTGCAGATGCAGTCATGTTAGAAACATCACTTAGAAATTATCATACATATATACATATTAAATCATACATATATGCTGCATTTGAAAAACACAAAAATATACATATCCATCACATCTAGGAATCCATAACATAACATGCATCCACTATCACAATTTTTGTAGCATTTTATCATATTAAACATATTCACATGGCATTGTAAATATATATATCACATTCCATCTTATAATCATAAATGCATACATGACATCCATAGATACCATTAAAGTAAATACACACATCATCATATAGAATCAACATCACATCATAGGCAACATCAACATCATAATGTAAATACTGACATCATAACACATGCATAATATAAGTCTGCATATCAAATAGAAAATTGCATAATCATAAATAGAACTACATATATCATATAAATTGCTGCCAAAAATGATATATAACGCTCAAAAAGTGTCACATCACAATGTCATCATGTATCTCTCTAAATGAAGCCCGTAGGTTCTATGATCAAAATATAATGTCTATAAATAAATATCAGAACATGTCCCTAGCCGGAACTCCCACTACTCCCATGTGAAGAATGTGGAGGTGACTGATGGCGAGTTGCTAATGATCTCTGTGTAGAAGGAGGCCTATCATATGGTCCTGTCTTGGGAGGTCCTACAACACCCTTTGTACTCTGAGTCTTGCTGTGTGATCTGCTCCATGAACTACTGCTGTGAATAGCTAGGAGCATGTCTCTCAGGAGGTACCTCCTGCTCATATAAATCCCTGTAATAGCACTCTCGATCACCTGCTCTAACCAGCTCACAAGAAAAAGTAGTAGCTAGTCTAGTATAGAGAGCCCTCAACTCCACAAATCTCTGCTTGGTCTCCTATCTCTGAGCTACTACCTGATCCTTGTCCAGGTAGGCTTTGTCTCTCTCCATCTAAATTGAGTCCCTTTCTGCTGTCATCACTCTCAATCGCTTCTCCAGGGACTCTACTTTAGCCTAAAAATCAGATAACCGCTGATCAATGGGACTTGACTCCTCTTACCGTGGCCACTCCCCCACCTCCATATCCCAGTCCTCTACAATCTTGTCCCGTAGCTCCCGCTCCTGATCATCCATCTCCTCCTCCTCCTCATCATCCTGGTATCCTACAAGCATACCAAGATCATCCATCTCCTCCTCTTCCCTAACCACCTCCTCATCTGCATGCTCCTCACTGACATCCTCCTCTACAGAATGATCTCCTCCAACGTCACCACCAATGTCCCCCTCTCTTCCACCAACCTCTAGCATCGACACATCCTATCCCTTTCCCTCCTCCTCCCGGACGGGTGATAAATGTGGGCCTCAGCCTCTATGACCTCGTCAACCCTGACCACCACCCGGACGGGTGATGAAGTTGGAAATGACAGTTATAAAACTATTTTTAGTAAATTTCTTGACTTAGGCAGTAGAATTGAGTAGTGGAGTATCTTGCATGTTGTTGTTGGATCTAATATGAGTTGGATGGTGGATTTGGATGCCTACTTTGGAACATGAGTCATAAAGGGATGAGTTACAATTCAAAGAGGTTGTCTATTGTTAGTATGAAGGCTACTTTTGTTATTCATGACTTATTTCCAGTTACTTTTACTATTCTCAAAAGATTCCTCTTCGTTTTAGATGTGGGAGTTTTTGCATTTTATCATGGTTTGATGGTGCATTATTTTGGGAAATTTGGTTTTAGAAGGTTGAGATTATCATAAAATTATTAGAAATACCATATTCAAAGGGCTAAAGTGAGGACATGATGTAGTGTGAAATTGCAAGGGTATGCAATTTTTGACACTGCACCTTACATATTGGGAATTTTGTGCCATTTTAGTGAACACTCATTCCATAGAGGTTAGATTTCATCCACACCATCTCATACAATATTTTTGACATGAAATTCAAGCCATATAAAATAATTATATAAATTACAATCTATCTTATATTTTTACAAAATAATATTTTTAACTTTACTTTTTATAGAGAGGGAAATTATGCTTTGGATGCAGTGGCTAATGAAGCTCTTAAGCATCAAAATTGGACCTATTGGGAGTTCCCTTTACTGCCATGTCACATAAAAGAAATTGTCACTAAGGAAAAAATAAGAGT
Organism: Sequoia sempervirens; assembly: GCA_007258455.2. Lineage (NCBI taxonomy): Eukaryota > Viridiplantae > Streptophyta > Pinopsida > Cupressales > Cupressaceae > Sequoia > Sequoia sempervirens. Next base: position 87,404 of record VDFB02253495.1, read on the forward strand.
CAACATTTAACTATATATCGCTTGATAAGAGGAGAATTATGGACTAAAGGTACTATTAATGGATGATAATTGGATGTATAGTCAAGGTAATATAAAAGGGGAAACAATTAATTAGTTTTTGATTAATTGAAAGTTATGGGGAGCAAAGTATTGATGACACAAATATATGTTAATATAAGTGTTTCTTATTATCTTGAGATGCTGTTTAAGATAATGATGGCGGGATATGCTGATTATTCAAATAATCAGACTAAAGATAAAGGTTTGTATCTTAAGGTGATTGGGGTTATGATTATTTCTACTACGAATCCTTTTAATGATCACCTGATGATTCTTGGACCTACGTCCTTTGCTTTGCTGTCTTAGTTCATTCCTACGTGCAGACTGAGTACATGCTAAGTTCCCCATTAAATGTGTCGATTTTTATTATCTCTCTCATGGGTATTTGTGACACGCCAAATCTCTATCTTTGAGATCATTCCAATTCTCCACTTTTTCTCATAATTTCTGGTGATAATAATTGGAATCTTTTACAAATGCATGTGACTAGTTTTAGTATTGATATTGAAGAGATTACTTTTCTAGTGATTTATTTTGCTAACGGGAAGGGCTTTGGTGAATATTTCATGTTGCTTTGTAGGAATTGTCTTGCTGACGAGGGCTTAATGGGGGGTCCCAAAAAAAGGTCGAAGCATGTGAACTATAATTCTATCAAGCAGAATGAGGAGCTGTGGGATCTATTTGAAATGGAAGGATTCACCCCCTTTTTTCAATCTATGCAGGGCTATAATGATGCCCTAACTTACAAGTCCACAAACTCTTGTAGCAATGGCGAAGTCACAATTGGTGGCCTGTATTTTATAGTTTCTGCTAAGTTGATTGTGCAGGCGACTGACATGAAGTATGGGGAAAGAAGATAGTCAAAAAGAGATTAGGTAACTATCAAGATTCATTGAAAAGTTCTTTGAAGCTAACAAGAAGCATAAAATATTTTAAAATGGGTATGCAAGGTTAAAAATCCCTCCTCTCTATCATAATGTTAGTTTTCATATTATGAGGAACTTTACTCTTGAAGGGTGATATATGGCAGTTCACAGGTACCATTTCCTCATTTTAAACCATGTTCGCCATAATGATAAGATAAACTTTCCTTTTTTTGTTGTTTTCCTTTCTCCAACAAAACATGGAGCATGGTGCTAATCCTCCTTTACACTAGGGTCTTATTAGGGATCTCTATAAGTTTTTTTTGCCATCACCCCTCACAAGAATTTTTCCTGTTAATATTCTTGAGCATACTCCATCCTCAAAGATCTCTATGCAGATTGAGCTTGTTGATAGCCAACCATATTCTCCTGGCAGAGTGCCAAAGTCGACTAAAAACAAAATTTCCCCTTCTCCCACCATTGACCCTTCCTCTGATGACCTCCTTAGAATCACCCTTGAAAAACAAAAATCCTTCCCCCTTACCCTTGGGCTGGCTAAACAAAGGAATATGGACCCTAAGGAGTCTAAAAAGAAAAAATCCACAATCATAATTTTGGATGACCAAGATGCTAGTCCGAAAAGTGGCATTGTTCTATCTGGAGGTCAAAGGTCTGTACAACTTGCTAAATCTACTTCTATCGGGAAGGAAATTGATAAAAAAGGTAAGAAAGTTGATGAGGAGGAGGGTTTTGAAACTTTCGAGGAAGAGTTCATCCCTGATAGTCTGGGTGAGACTGAAGAGTTAGAGGGTGAGGATGGTATTGATTCTGAAGTGGAGGAGGAGTTTCAAGAAGAGGACTATAATATTAATATGGATGGTGGAAATTAAGTTAGAGAGAAGGAGTCCGAGGAGGATGATGCGATTGAGGCTAGAAATGAGAACCCAATGTCTAAGGATGAGGACACTATAACGTAGAACTCTCATATGTAGGAAAATACTAATGATGGGGATTTTACCCTAAGTTCCAAGATAGAAGCCCTCAATGTTTGAATGGTTCAAATGGAAAGGCACCTTGGTGAGGATACCAGTTCTAAAAAGTTTGAGGAAATGGAAGAGGCTATAAAAATATCAGTGTTGTGGTGGATGGCATTATGAAAAAAGTAGTTATGGGCACTATTTCTGGGCAAGGAAAAATTAGGAAGTAGCAAAAGAAAAAGGGGAAATCTCTTCAAAAGACTAAAGCTAATAAGTTTGAGAACATGGCAATCAATGAGAGCTGGTCGAATGTTGTGGAAAATCTTCAAGACAATTGGAGTCTTATTAAATACTCTTAATTTAATGTTTTCTCTCTATGTTTTTTTTTCTGTTTAAAACTCTTTGGTCAGAATGCCTTTATATGTATGGTTTTTAGTATTGTTGTTTTAGTCTTAGACTGGTTTAGTATATTACCTTATGCTGTTCTTAGTATGAATTTTTAATATGTTTTAAAGACTATGCTTAATGGCTGGTGGCCTTTGGTTAGTTGTTTTTTGGATATATGGTTTGGTTTTGATAAGTGGATTGTGTTCCGTGATGCAAATCTTGCTACTAGTCTATATGATTTACATGATGTTCCTATTGGGTTGCTAACATAGTTCTAGTCCTTTGCTGTTTTGATAGGTTGCTATTTTTCTAGTCTATTTTGATGGGCTGTTCTTCTCTATTGTAAGCTTTGTATGGGATCAGGGCCCTTCCCTGCTTATCTAATAAAAAAATACTTTATTTATTTTAAATTCAAATTTATTGTCAAAAATATTTTTCTTCAATACCTAGTTTATCATTTTAAAAAAGTTAGCTCTTACATATAAATGTGATCTAAATAAAATTCCCATATCATGCATCATATTAGGTTTAGATAATTAATGCAAATGAAGTTTACATGTTGTAAATATAGAGTATAACTACATTTTTTGCTCCTTATGAAGGGACTTGATTGATTGAACAAATTGTCACTACATGAATAACTATATATCTAAAAAATGATTCACACAAGTTGTGTTAGGATAGTGTGATATTTAATTGTAATTTTAATGTTTTATTTTTTATGCATCTCCATCAATCTTGGAATGGGTAATTAGACATCCACATTGTTGAGAGAGACTGTTATTTTACTACTATTCTCCTCGTTGCCTTGGAATATTAGTTGTAATAGAATTAATAAAAAAGATGAAGTTGGAAATGGTGGTTATAAAACTATTTTTAGTAAATTTCTTGACTTAGGCACTAGAATTGAGTAGTGGAGCATCTTGCATGTTGATGTTGGATCTAATATGAGCTGGATGGTGGATTTGGATGCCTACTTTGGAACATGAGTCATTTAGGATGAGTTAGAAGTCAAAGATGTTGTCTATTGTTAGTATTAAGGTTACTTTTGTTATTCATGACTTATTTGCAGTTACTTTTACTATTCTCAAAAAAATTCTCTTCATTTTAGATGTGGGATTTTTTGCATTTTATCATGGTTTTATGGTGCATTATTTTGGGAAACTATTTATGGTATTCCTCTCTCATTTCTCTATAAATTGGAGGCATGAGATAGTAAAATTATTATGTTATTTTATAGGTACATAAGTGATGCTAGAATGCTACTTGATTGAAGGGAGTTAGAGTGTTTTATACATAAATTCTATTCTTGAAGATTAATACAAATTCTTGAACCTTTTTTTGATAGTTCAATTAAAAAAAGGGATTATCCATGTAAACATGGTATTAAATGTGTTTTTTCTTATTATGGTAAATACTAATTTTACACACAGATAATATTTTATGGGTAATCCAATGTTGCATAATATTTTACCCTCTTGAAGACACCCTTTTCCTTGAAGGTGTGAAAAGCATGTGTTAGGATTGTGGACCTTTGGTTTCAAGACCTAACACACACCATCCCATTTAGCTTAGCTATATTTATGAGAAGGCTCACTACTAAACCAAAAAAAATTCTCTATGAAGTATCTCATTCTTTAGCCACCTTTGTTGGGAATTTGAAAAATAGATAAATATATATTGGCACAACAAAAAGAGATGCCTTGATAAGCGTTATCCTTCCAACCAAAGAAATACATTTCCCTTTCCATGAAGAAATCTTACCATGCACTTTTTGCATCATTGTTTTCCACTCCATCTCTTATATTCTTCTATCTATTAGTGACATCTAGAGATAATTATTTATTGGGAAGCTTTTTCACACCATATCCCAAAATTATTTGCACCTCAAAAATATTAAGATAATTTTCCTTTAGAAAAATATCTTAGACATAATTGGATTTAATATTTTTCCTACAACCTTCTCATATTGCTCCAAAACCTTCTTAATTATTCTATCCTCTCTGAAAGGAAGCATATCATCCAAAAAAAATGAAGGTATTTAGCATTCCTCATTCCATTGGAAAGCTGCAAACCATTCAAATGTCCCACCTCCTCTCTAACCTTCAATATTTATCCCAAAAGTTCTATAACAATTAAGAATAAAAAAGGAGAAAGGTGGTCTCTCTATAAAATCCCAAACTTATTATAGAAAAAATGTAAGAAAATACATTCATTAAAATGAAAAGGAAACTATGGAGATACAATATAAGACCCACTTACTCTAGTCATTATGAAAGCCAAAATTTCTCATCACCTTGATCAAGAAATCCCACATGATTCTATCATAAGGCTTATTCATGTCTAAAGAATTGTGCCTTCTTTCTTCTTATGCTTAATTGAATGAATTATCTCATGTGAAACAATAATGTTTTCCATAATATGTATATGTTTCAAAAAAACCTTTGCTCTTAAAAAATGATCCCCTCCAAACACATCTTTAACATAGAAGCCATAACTCTTGTGACAATATTATATATTGTGCTACATAAAGCAATGAGTTTAAATTTACCAAAATATATTTTATTCTTATTTTTAGGGATGAGAGCCAAAAAAAGGAGTATCAAACCTTCAACATTGCCTTCCTAGATTTTCATTCTTCTATTGCCAACCAAACATTCTCCCCAACAACATCTTATTTTGTTTGGAAAAATATTGCTTGGAAACCATCTAGACTAGGATTTTTTCTTGCACCAAGTGAAAATGTAGCTTTCCTCATCCCCTCCATTGAAAAGGGTCTCATCAACTCTTTAGTTTGAATATCATTAACTAGATTGGGTATATTCTCCAACATTGCTTCTCGACTTGAAAAATCCTTTGAAGGGACGAAAGCTACCAAATCCTTGAAAACATTGATACCTTTAATCCCGATAGTTTTAATGTCACCCACCACATTCCCAAAAGGGGCTTAAATAATGATAATGCTATTATGTTGTCTTTGAAAATTAATAGTAAGATGAAAAAAATCACTCTCAATTTTTGATGCCAAAAACTCTCCTCCATTCTTCAAATTTTATTTAATTATTTAGAGAACTAATTTTCAATAGACCTTAGATCACTAGAGAGACTTGACTGTGAAATAGAGGCCTCAATGAATTATAATTATGACTTGACTTGATTTTTTATATTCCAAAATTTCAGCATGATTTTTCTCTTTGCATTCTTTAGTGCCCTACCACACATCTTCCCTTACAATGTGGTAGATTTTTTGAAAAATATAGCTTGGAAACCATTAGGTTTTGCATCCTTCCTTGAACTCAAATTTATGACTTGATTGTTTATTCCAAAATTTCAGCATGGTTTTTCTCTTTTCATTCTTTAGTGCCCTACCACACATCTTCCCTTACAATGTGCTAGATTTTTTGAAAAAACTATCTTGGAAACCATTAGGTCTTGGGTCCTTGAACTCAAATTTAAGGTTTCATTAGAGCTACATTTTTATCCTCAAAGATATGTTTTGGTATATTATTGAATATACATGCTTTATCTTGTACATGTCCTTAATAAGGGCAATCAACACCAAATGTATAAAAAAAAAATTGAACTCTTAATTGTAGATAGCCATCATATTTATGGCATCATTCTTATAAGGCAACACAATTCTATCATTTTTATTTCTTTCTATCCTAATGGTTGTGGATAGGTGAAAGAACCTATCCCCATCCTTAAGCCATTTCACTTGTGATTTTTGAATCCTAAATTTTTTCCATTCTATAGCTATTGAGGTCTCCTATGAGATCACATTCATAAGATATTAATTTATCAAAAAATTCATATGTACCTATATTTGATCCCACCTTTTGTAGAACCAATTCATCCTTAACCTAATTTTCAAAGATATCCACAACCTTTTCCTTGTTCCATTTTTTAGCTTTGGATCTCATATGCTTGAGCTTTCTTTAGAAAATGAATCTCTTATACTCTTTAATTTTATTTTTCCACCACTTACAAAAAAAAGTCTTCAAAATTTAGGCATTTGAACCACATAAATTCCATCTTGAAGTGAATGAACTTAGCACTATTTTTTTAGTGGCATTTTTCCCCCAAATGGTGAATAGTTAAAACTATGGCAGACCAAACTAAATAATCACATTTTTATGAAATTTTGATTTAGCATTGATTAAATTGCTTGAACATTTGTTTTAATAATAAGATTTAAATTTAATTATTTTTCCACAGTATTTGGTGCATGATTGGATTTGATTCACCCAAATTTTATAAGCAATATTATAAATCTAAATTGATTTTGTATTAATATAACATATAATTATTGTAAATTTTAGGGCATATTGCTAATCTTCATTTCCCATTATTTATTTCACATATAATCTAATCATTCTTATTAGTTTCCAAGAAGTAAAATGTACCTTGAATTTAAAATGTTCATTGTGCCAAAATTCCTTTTGGATTATTGATCTCCATGTAAACAAGATAAACATATTTTTGGATAATTGCATTTAAGCCTCTAAAAATCTAGTGGATAAGCCTCATGGAAGTTTAGAGGTGGGAAATGTATTCGAGGTGGACTAATTATTTACACACCTGTTATTTTTCTACAAGCATGGTTTCTATCTTTAATACTAGCCATGAGATCATATGCAACTTTAACCAACTCTTTTCCTTCATGATCTTGATCCTCTAAATATGGATCATTCTACTTGTCAAAAAGAGGATCACCTTCTATCCCTTTATTTTTCTCCTAATTCACCAAAATTTGAAATTAATTACTTACTTTCTCATTATATACCCTTAAGGGAGGGATCTCATCCATTTGTTATAGACCACTCCTTTCCTCACCCAATTCACCACCAATTACTTTTGGCCTATCCTCTAGAGTCCAATCACTTTTGGATTTTATCCTCCCTTCCATCTAGTTTTCTTGACAAGAAACATTGGCCTTTGAATTTAGTTTTCACAATTTTTTCTATGTGCCCAACTATCCTATAGGAGAAGCAACAATAGGGTAGACCTATCTAAATCCTATGACTAGGAATGAAGCAAAAAGTAGATTTTGATTGCTTTCTTAATCTATCTGACAAGATTGTTTTTTACACATATCCTTGCATAATGTTGGGTGAAAATTCTATAATCCCTTTTAACAGATTACAAAACTTAATTTCAACCACAGTTATGTGAGATAGAATCTCTCCTCTGAAAAAGGGGAGACACCCTTCTTACTGCTTATTGAAACTAAGGAAAAATAATTAAATATTTACAATAATGTACACTACAATAATGGTATGGGGGTGTGTCACATTCATGATTCCCTTTTCTTTCAGAGAATATTTTTTACAATGTTTCACGATTTAATCTCTGGATGCAATACAACTTCAAATTAAAACTAAGTAGTAATTCCAATACCCCTAACTTGTCAAAGAAAAGTCTAGGAATACTAGTGTGATAAAATAGGTAACCAAAAAGGCTCATGGAGGCACAAAGTCATTCCATAGTCTTCAATGATGAATTTCACAATAACCAACGATGCAAATGAAGCACAAATTCTTCAATATACTTCACAAATGGATCCACGAACCAAGTGAATAATCCCAAGCACAAAGTCTTCAAATTATCCTCCAGAAAGATTTCAAGACGTTTCACCAGTTGTAGCACAAAGTCTGTCAACTAATAACACCAACGATCCACGTGAATGTAATTGAAAATTGTAGCACAAAGTCTACAAGTTCCCAACACAATTCATACACATAAGAATGTAATAAAAAATTGTAGCACAAAGTCTCCAAGTTCTCAATTAAATCCACACATGCTCCAAATGCAATATGATAGCACAAAGTCTATCGGTACTATATTTGAATTTCCTTCTGATTAAAAAGATAACATGCCATGTTCATGTATCAATTTCAAGAAAATATAATGAGTGACATAAGAAAAATCTCACATATAACAAATGTGTTCCAAAATAAAGGTTGGAAGCAATCTACTTCTTTTATTGATAAATTTCAAGTATGCACATTCAACTCAAAGTTTGTAATTGCTCATCAAAATTTGGGTAGCATCTAGTCTCTAGAGATCAAAAGTTCCATAATACAATGAAATCCTCTCTTATTTATAGATGAGAGAGGAGAGCTAATCTAGGAAAAAACCTAACCAACTAGTTGACTTATTCAAAAATGTTGTCCATAAATGTAGGAAAACATATTTATTTTACATGCAATTACATTTTTCAAAATGACATGTAAAATGTCAAAACCTATTTTCATAAAGCATGGAAAACGCTAAAACTGGGAAATCTAATCTAAGGAAAAATTTAGCCTTCTTCAACATCTTTGTCCATGAAAACTTCATGATGACGTGCACTTCATCACTGTCTGACATTGGAGTGTACTTTGGAGATGACGAGGATTCTTGGGATTGAAGGATTTTCGATGCCTTTCAAATCTAAAATAAGCTGGAAATCCATCATTTGTTCATTGAAGTCATTGAAAAAGCTTCATCTTCAAATTCTTCTTGAACCATTGATGAACACTTCTTTGAAAAATTGAAACATGGGAAGAAATTTCTGGTTGTACTTCAAAGCCTTCTTGCTTGGTGATAAACAAGAACTTGATCAAAACTACTCTGAAATATGGGCACAAGAGATCAAAATGTATGCAACAGTAGGCTTTAACAATTATGATGCAAAGGTGGGATAAACTGAGGTTTCAATCTAAGCAATTTCATGGGTTTAGAAAGCTTGAATGTGATGATGGTGGAGAATGGAGTGGAAACAAGAAAACTGGAAAATGGATGTGAGCAATGGAGTGAGAAAAATTGAATGAAACGAGCAGAACAAAGCTCAGAATGCATTTTTGGATGATTTTTGAGCGTTTAGTGAAAAACTATTTTTTCGTGCAATGGTGCTAAAAAATCAACGCCCTTACATTTTAAAAGATCTGCATTTCATGCACAAGCACTAAAAAACAATGCTCCAACATGCCTTGGAAGAGTTTAGAAAATATGACATGCACAAGTGCTAAAATTCAACGCTTTTACATTTTGGAAGTTCTGCTTTTGATGCACAAGAGCTGAAAAACGCTTCAACATGTAATTTGCAAGATTGATAAAAATCAACGCTTTAGCATGTAATATGCAAGAGTGATAAAAATTAGCGCTTCAACATGTAATATGCAAGAGCGGTGAAAATCAATGCTTTAATATGTGACTTGAGATTTGAGATGCAGAAGCACTAAAAAACAACGCTTCGACATTACATGTGCAAGAGCGAAAAAATTCAGTGCTTTTACATGTTGAAAAATATGTAGAAGCACTTAAAAACCCTAACATTACATGTGCCAGAAACTGACTAAGGCATTGAAAATATGCAAAAGTGCTAAAAAGCAGAGCTCCTACATGAAATATACAAAAGTGCTAAAAATCGACACTCTTGCATGTGCAAAAAATTCTCTAACTCCCAAAACTAAATTTTCACAACTTGGTTTAAAACGTGAATTTTGATGAACTAACAAAGGTTAATGCTTGAGATGAATTTTTGAGGATGGGGGACCACACACGAGGACCAATGCAATTTTCCTCGTTTTGCGTGCTTAGAGTCTGTGGGCTATGAAAGAGATAAGTTTCGTAGGGGTTATCCCACAAATTGAGGCACTAAATTTAAGGATAATAGCTAGCTCTAGCTGGGGAGATTTCTTCGATCGTTCTTTGAAATGAATGAAGGGAGAAGAAATCTAGACTCCAAGTTCCTTTATCCATCCATTGGGCATAGAGTTAGGTGACAAAACAAAAAGACTCAAAGTGAAAAAGAAAAATTTTTCACCAGAAAGTTGGTGGATCAGTGATAGGTCTTCTCCTTTTGTCCCATGATGCATCATACAATGCTTATGCCAGGATCCCATACATGATTGTGATAATTCTGTAGCCTTTCATTTTTGGTTTGATACCAACTCCTCTTCTGACAAATCATTAACTCAATATATCTTTGGGTATGATAGTTTTTTATTCCTTTCTTACATACAATATTCATTCTTATCAACAATGCTTCATACTCTGCTTTGTCATTATTTTTGTCAAACTACAACTTGAAAGGAAGAACGCTATGTGTCTGCAATAATTGAAAAAGTGGGTCCACCACTCCTTGAGCCCTTAAACCTCGTGTATAACTTTTGTCAGCGAGAATGTAGACTTGAAACAAGAGAGAATTAGCAATAACAATATACACAAGATCACAATAAGATATTGGAGTGCTTATTCACTTCAATCAAAAGCGTGAGGCTTTGATTGTGTGCTTCAATCCCTAATAGAGTCGCCAAAAAAATGTTGGGTGAAAATTCTATAATCGCTTTTAATAGATTACAAAACCTTGATTTCAACCACAATTATGTGAGATATAATCTCTCCTCTTAGAAAGGGGAGACACCCTTCTTATTGCTTATTGAAACTAAGGAAAACTAATTTAAATATTCACAATAATGTACACTACAATAACGATATGAGGGTGTGTCACATTCATGATTCTCTCTTTTTTCAGAGAATATGTTTTACAATGTTTCACAATTTTAACTTCTTGATGCAATACAACTTCAAACTAAAATTAAGCAGTAATTCCAATATTCCTATCTTGTCAAAGCAAAGCCTAGGAATACCAGCATGATAATGATAAGAAACAAATAAGAAAATATCACAGAGGCACAAAGTCATTCCATAGTTTCCAGTAATGAATTCTTCAAGATAGTTACCAACATTGTAAAATAAGCATAAAGTCTTCTATATACTCCACGATAAATTCCATGAACAACATGAATAAATATAAGCACAAAGTCTTATAGAGAATTCACCAATAGTATCAACGATATCACAATTTCAAGTAATAGGTGTAACTCAAAGTTTACACAAATTTACTCAAAGCCCTTTCAATCTCAATTAATTAATACTATCAGTTCAATTAAACCATAAGATAATTGTTCCCAACACAAATTTTGGTATGCAACTTCACTTCTTTATTGAACAAAATTGAACTCAAAATTTTTCAATATTTGTTTCACAAATTGGGCAGCACTTCTTTCACAATTGAGCAACACTTCATTGCAAAAGATAAAAGGTACACTTTTACAAAGGAATCCTCTCCAATTTATAGATAGGAGAGGAGAGATAATCTAGTAAAAACCCTAACTAACTAGTTGACTTATTAAAAAATGTTGTCCATAATTATAGAACATATTTTTTTACATGTAATTACATTTTTCAAAATGATATGTAAAATGTCAAAGCCTATCTACAAAAAGCATAGAAGAAAGCTTATGAATGGAGATACAAGAAGTTTTTCACAGTTCCTTGCTCTTGGCTCAAAATTCTTCATATTTCTTCTTTATCTCCCGCATGAATGCCTCATCTAGACCAACTGTATAGTCAATAATGGTATGAACCCTCGTGATTGACTTTATTGCAGATTGATGAGTAAATTTTCTTGCATCTATCTAGATGTGTCTTTAGATTGTCAAGAGAAAGTTGTACATCACATATGGCGTGCATTGAAGTCTTTGAAAAGCCTTCATCTTCCACTTGCTTCATGATAGCTTCTTTAAAGATATGAGCAATCTCACTAACCGAGAGGAAAGTATGATCATCATCAAGGAGTTTACCCGGTAACTCCTCAATTCCATTCACCATGACAACACGATGTCCTTCGACATCTTCTTGTACTTGTATGTCCTCGATGAAATATTTGATTACTTGTATGTGATTCTTAAGAGATTCTCTTATTTCCACATACTTCTCTTTGTCAGGAATTACCCCAACCTCCACTAATTTGCTCAGTTTTGTCTCTTTCATTTGTGACCAAAATGAGAGACTGCCTTCCATTTCTTTTTGCTCTATGAAATGTGTGCTTTCTTCTTTTTCAAGCTCCAATTTCATCTTGGCTATTTGAGCAGTCTTTTCATCAACAATAGCTATGAGTTGTGAACCCTATTCTATTATCTCATCAATGAACTCATATAACACTTTACCCTTGGAGACAAACTTATCCACTTTTTGCACTGCTAGTTCCTTGACATTCAGCATGGCCATAGGCTGCACCTTCTCTAAGGAGCCTACAATTTTCCTTAAAACTAATGCATATTGTTCAACTTTATCTTTGTACATATCTCTAGCCTGCTCCATTTTGTCAAGTCCATCTGATAATGCATTGAAGATCACTTGTGCATCTTCTTTTGCACTTGCATTAGTTACCTTACCGAGTTGAATTCTTGTATAGTGTAATCTTCCATGTTTACATCACCCTGTTCATGTGGAGGTAAAATAATATCTACAGACTTGTGACCTGATTTTTCAATATGAAATCTTGATTGAACCTTTACCTTATTTTTCCCCTTGTATTTTGGAGGAACTATCTCTTCAAGATCAAGCTCATTTGGGGAAATCATTTGTTTCTTGTGCTTTGATACTTGTGAGATTAGCCAAGGGGGAAGAGATGAAATATTTCCTTCTTGAATTACTGCTAATTATTGTGTAGCAACCACTTATGTAGGAATGGATGATATAGTAACAATTGGAGTAGTATCAGTCATGATGGCATGAGTAGATTGCAAACCAAGTGGATCCTACAATGACTCGTTCATGAACCTGTCAAACTCTGCCTGAGAAGATATATCAAATGATGGAGATGATAAACTTGGAATGGATGAGGGAGAACTCAAGGAAACATCAACAGTTTGTAGGATGGAACCTACAGGAGGAGTGGAAATATCTGTTGATACTGAAGGAGGAATGGTAACATTCATTGCATGTAGAGTTTTTGTAGGAGGAGGTGAGGTAGGAAGAGGAGGTGGAGGATTAGTAGGATTTGGAGGAGTATGGGGAACATTGGTAGTAATAGGTGATGATGTTTGGGGAAGATCAACAATGTTCTTGTGAGGAGATAGTTGCATAATTTTATCATTACACCTTTCTTCTTCCTCATTACCCTCTTCCTCTCCCTCATCTTCTTCAGATTGTTCATCCTCTGAGGATTCTTTTGATTCCTCATTTTCATTCCCTTCCTCTTCTTCTAATGATTGTTCTTTAGATGCAAGCTCTTGTCTCTGTGCAGATGGTTGTTCTAATTCAGTAGCTTCCTCTTCTTCAACTATCTGTGCAGTACTTTTACCAAAAGTGAACTTGATCTTAGGACCCCTCTGTGAAGGAGCAACCACATATTTGTGTTTAGTGCGGAGTTCTTGCTGTTGACTAGCTTCACCTCTTGGTGCTTCTCCTTCATATTCTATTCTAAAATATTTCATTTGAAAGCCATGCCTTTGCAACCATTCACTTGAGAAAGTATTTCTATGATAGAAACACTTTCCTTTTTAGACCATTGCACAAGAGGTAAAAGCTTCGTGGCAATTTCTTCCTCTTCATATGTAGAATTTATGATATCACCAGGATCTTCAAAATCCTCTGCAATATCAGCTACACTAAGATCCCTGATCTGTTCTACAGTCAATCTACAAAAATCCATTCTCTGAATGTCTTCCTCATCTCTATAGTCTGCCAGATATCCTTAAAGTGGTATACATGGTGATGATCCTTCTTAAGTTTTGAATTCACATTTTTGCAGTCAAAGTCAAATATGTATCTATATGTCCTTATAGTCATGATTTTCATTTCTGTAGCTACTAACTTTTCTTTTTGCACACTATGAATAGTATATCTCCCAATAGTAAGTGGAAACTTGAAACCTGGCTTGTGAATTCTCTGACATTCCTTATGGACTGAGATCAACTATCTACATAGCTCCATTAGTATCCACTTGTCTGAAGGATATTTGGGCAACATGTATGGGCACCCAGTATAACAACCTACTCTCAAATATGCGAAAATGGGAAACTATAGGAAGATACATCCAAACTTATTAGCAACCCTATAGGCTTCATCTGATACTCTCTTCTTCACAAGAGTTGGATCAAAAGTGAAAAGTAGAGGTGTAAAGAAGGCATCTGTGACTCTCCTGAAATGTTTAAGACTATTCCTCAAGGTGATTTGGGAATAAAACTTATATACATACACAACATTTATGTTTCCCTTTGTTAACAACCCTGGAAATTGCCTCATGACTGCAACAACATGTACCAAGTAAGAAGTCATATAAAACTTCAAGGTGGTTGGTACATTGATCAACTGTTCATGAATTTCATCACTTATCTGAGCTCCCCAATCTGTGTTCTTTCCTCCTTTTTGATGATTAAGATATACTCATACATCCAATCTTGAAAATGGAATGAAACAGGAAAGCCTTTCACCCTGCTCAAAAGAGTAATCATATCTCAAACATCCTCCTTGAAATCACTTTGAGGAAGTCCTTTGGGCCATCTGAGATAGTGGGCCTTGGAGACTTCAACCATTGAGTATTAATCAATGTTTTAGCTTTATTTAGATCCTTGTCATAAACCTCTCGTGCTTGTTGAATGGAAATATTTGTGTATTTTTCTATGTGTGGCACTCAAAAAACTATATCAAAGAACTCTGGATCTAATCTCATCATGATTTGTCTAGAAGATCTCTTACACTTCTTTCCTCCTTGATATAATGAGAGGAAACCTAAAGAAAAAACTATGTACAATGAGAAGTAGTTGAGAATGAAGCCACTAAGTGCAAGTTGCTATGAACGATGGATCACAAATTTTCTTCTAATGGTTGCTTCTCAGTCCTTTTCACAAAATCTTCCATATCCCGGTGCCCAATCTATGTGTCTTTAATTTCATCAATGTTTGAGATCACAACAATAGGTGGATAAATTCCTTGGTACT
The DNA here is from genome assembly GCA_007258455.2 of Sequoia sempervirens. NCBI lineage: Eukaryota > Viridiplantae > Streptophyta > Pinopsida > Cupressales > Cupressaceae > Sequoia > Sequoia sempervirens. The sequence goes on from VDFB02253495.1 coordinate 102,467, forward strand.
TTTTCTTCATCTTTCCCTCCTTCTTAGAAGATGAAGGAGGTTCTTCTATTGTCATCTAGGAGTACCAAAAACCAATAAAAATCACCTTTTGAGATCACTTGATGAGGGCTTGAAAGAAATTGCAAGAAACAATGTATGATGAGACGTTAGGAGCATATGTGTTGTGCAAGTGATTGGAATGCATGAAGCAAGCAGGAAATTTGGAGTGAAAATGAGCTATGGAGGATGAAAAATGGAGTATTAGTGGTGGAACGAAGTTCAAAGAGCAAATAAAATTGATTTTTGAGCGTTAAGTGGAAAACTTCCATTTGTGTAAGAGCGTTGAAAATCAACACTTCTACATTTGGTGGAAGTTCATTTGCATGTAATAATGCTGAAAAACAACGCTCCTACATGCTTTGGAAGATTTGAGACACTCATGTTTGAGCACTAAAAATCAGCCAACTCCACAATTATAGGAGAACACATAATAACCAACTCCTTATTATTAGTAATTTCTAAACAATATTGAAAGAACCCTAGAGAATATCGTATTCCTTTTAGGACAACCCCAATACATAAATCAAGGGGAAACTTATACAAGTGAATATAAACTAGCACATCATGTGAAAATTCCTTTTTGGGATTAAATCTTAGAGGCCAAGCTCACATGCATACTCTTGCGTTCCCCATAAACCACAAGTTACCTTTGAGGAATCTTTCTATATCCTCTTTCAACTAAAAGGTAGTTTGTAAAATCCTTGTGATAAAAATCAAATTCTTAGCTTGGTAAATCAAGCCATTTTTGACCCATACAAAATTCAACATGATTATCAAACAACCAAATCCTAATGAACTAGAAATAATGACATATCATTTTAATTCCTTAAAAATAATATTATCAATTAATCCAAGAGCTATATGGTTAAAAAATCATCTAAAATTTTGAATTTGAAATTTAAAACAAAAACATTGTGCAACACCTCATTTTATTTTAAAATATGCCATTCCTTCAACACCACCATTTTGCATAGCTTTGAGCTATTTTTTAGGGTTTTTTTTGTTTGTCTTGAGATCTATTATAGAATTAGCCTCACCAACCTCCTTGGGTGGAGGGGGTTGAATCCAAACTTTATGTCTACATTCCCCTTCAAATTATTTTGATCTGGCTACCAACTTGTTGGACAATGTTGTCTTATTTTTCCCACGTATAATTTTGTACACATCCTTATTCACACACTCCTTATTGTTCTCAACTTTTGTTGCTCCTTGATATCTTTAACTAGTTTCCTTTTAATAATATCATTTTATTATATAATATTAATTTTTGTTAGATTATATTATTATTTTTATTATTTATTATTTATATATTTTTGATTTTATAAATTTTTAATGTTTTATTTTATTACTCTATAATTTTTTTATTCCACTATATCAAGATTCTATATGTTCAATCTCTCACTAACATGCTTTTCAATCTCTCACTAACTTGCTTTTCAAACATCAAATTTTTGAATGCTAATAATTGAAAATTGTAATTGTTTATAATTCTTTAGTCTCTACTACTTTAGCCTTGTTGAATCTTAAAATACAATACACTTTATTTTCTCTTTAAAAAATAAAATAAAAATAAAAAAATTGATTGTTGTATTTAATTATCTTTGAACTTATAATTAAATTAAATTATTCAATTCTTTAAAATATTTAATTAAAGATATAAGATATTCAACTATTAATTATTTATCCATTTATCCTCAAATTCATTTTTTTATTTAATTTACTTGATTTCAAATTAAAAATATATTTCTTTTCTTTATTTATATTATATATTTTGGTATTTAAGTATTTATTTATAATGTTTACTTATAAATTTCAAATTATATATATAACATTAAGTCTATTATAAAATAAATTAAATATGTTATATAAATAAATTATACATTTTAATATTATTTATTTATTCAAATATAATAGAGATGAAGATTTACAATTTATTTTAATTATTATACATAAAATTTTCTTTAAGTATTATTTAAAAAGTATAGAATATAATAAATTGTTTCTCACACTCATAAAATTAAGAAAAGTTTCAGAAACAAAGTCAAACTTGTGACCTCAAGGGATGCAAACCCCAAGCCTTAGCCAAGGCAACTACAAGTGGTGGCTTAATTAATATTATAAAATGTTACAATTTCACTTATCCTATATATTTTCTACTTTACAAATATTATTCTTAAATTCTAACAATGTTCATATTCTTTTTCGAACTCATTAATAAACTAAAATTAACATAATCTTCTTTATATATAAAAATATAAACAAAGCTAATATTTTTTTAATATATAAAATAATTCAAATTCAAACTTTAAATACAAAATTATTTAAAAAATAATTATCTTAAACTCTCAGGGGTTTTTTCAAATTTTGTGAGGGATTTAAAAATTGTAATCTGTGGTGGGAGACCACACTTTTCAGGGCTTAGTTTTAATTTTGTAATCTGTGACGTGAGGTCATCTTTTACGGGGTTTTCAGTTTTTGGTATAATAGTAGTTTAATTTTGGTCTATAACTAGAGGTTTCTTACTAGTTCTTCTGCCAGTATGCCCTTTGAACCAATTTTTTTATAATGGAAGACATGAGAAGTTTTTTTTGGGTTTCTGGAAAGCTTTGATTGGGTTGCTGTCTTCTTTCTTGATTTCTGGCCCTTAGTAGATCTGTTGATTCTTCTATTTTGTACTGATTTCTCTGATTTAATAAAAAATTTACTCCTTTTTTTCAAAAAAAAAAAAACCAAATTTTTAATAAAAAAAATAGAATAAATTATTTAAAAAACTATACTTTATTTTATAATTCTAATAAAATAAATGAGTTTTAATTTTTGAAAATGAAAACAAAACACTTAAAATTGTTTATTTTTTTCTCATTTCAAAATATTCCCATCTAACCATATCCTCTTCAACAAACATTACAACTAAATCTAATTTTATATCCAAATAATTTTGTTGGAAACTCCATTATTCTTGTTATTAATATTTTCAAAATATTCCCATCTAACCATATCTTATTGAAGTTGCAGGAGAATAATTTTATGATGTTTTCTACGAGGAAATAGAATATTTCCTTAAGATATTTTAATGGCTAATCAGAGACTGAAGCTATTATTCTTCTATTTTTAAATGGTCTGTAAGTAGGCTGTCTTGAACAGCTGTGTGTAATCTGTTTTTTTCTTAATTAAATATAAATAAAAGCTAAATCATCTGTGTTTAAACAATGTTTGAAGTAAATTGAAAACATGATGAGGAATCTCACATATTGTTTATACAATTTTGCAGACAATAGTGACAAAATTTGCTTTCAAATTCTGTGCATGAAACAAACATCTGTACTGTACCTCTTCTGAACAACAAGCAAAGTATATTTGCTTACAAAGTATTATTTGTTTACATGGGCATTTACAGTATGCTCCGGGTTTAAATATATTGGTATTAATAAAGATAAATTTTATGTTAAGTAAGTTTTTTAAAGGTGTTTTTAATTATGGTGGGTTAGTAATAAGGTTGATAGTTAGTTCATAGATGTAATTTTACAATGGTAGTACGATTTAGAGTATCTTCCTATCAGGGCTTAAATTTGGTGGCTGTATGACCATATTTATAGATTTTTGTCGTAAAATACAATCAAAATTTTAAGAATACAATCAAAATTTATATAGAATTAGAATGATATATATATAATTTTACTTACACTAAGGTATATCATAATGTTTTAAGGGCACCTTTGAATAGATAACGGTCATTAAAAAATTTGTTGACAGGCAAGGTCCACCGTCAAATTTAAGCCCTGGTTCCCATTCATAAATTTTATTGTTGGAAAAGGATAATTTGGAATCTTTTCCTATTTTAATGGAGCAGCAGGAATTGAAAATAAGGGTAAGGTCCCATGGAGGGGGGCTTTCTTAAAAATCTTAGTGTATGCTGCATAGTCTTTTTAGGAATATTTTAAAGTTTTTTGGTTTCATGGATTTAATCTTGCAATTCTACTTAAAATTTTAAGCTCCAAAATTTAAGGAATGAACTGCAATGTTTTGAGAAAAAATAATAAATAAATGAACATTATCTCATTTTTATTTTCTAATAAAAATTTAAAATTTTAGATGAGAGACAAGTGGCATAAAAAACTCTTAAGTTGTAGGGGCAATTTCTAACCCTACCCCAATTTCACCAGCTGAAATATTCATTCGTAAAGGTAGGGGCTCCTATTTTTCTGGAAAAGATTCCAATTAATCCCGTAATGGGACCTCCTGCTCCATGAAAATAGAAGCCCAAGCCCCCCATGGGACCATAGAGTAAGTTGTGGGAAAAAAGGGGGGCTGGAAATAAGTAGCAACTGCATATTGTTAAAAATCCACGTGGCTCCACCAATTTCTTTCCCTTGATTTGCTTTCTTTTTTCTTTTTCTAATTTTTTTTGTACAAACTATTATTAATACAGTAAATACAAATTTAAGCTGGCTGCTAAAAAATAAGCAGAAAAATTAAGCATTCATGGCGCCATAGCTCCACAAATAACTCCTAAATAAGTTGAACAGTGGTTGCTAGCCAAAATAAGCTAAGCAACCGCATGGGGACATGAGGTTAGTGATCATAAATCCCCCTGAAAGAAAAACAAAATTTTACATTCTACTTTCTATTTTTATGTGCAATGATTTTTAATTGATTTTTTCAATTATTTAAAAAGTGGATAGTATCACAAAATTCTATTTTCATGGTTAGTAAATCTGTGAAAGAAAAACAAAACTTTACATTCTACTTTCTATTTTTATGTTGAATGATTTTTTCAATTATTTAAAAAGTGGATAGTATCACAAAATTCTATTTTCATTGTTTAATTACAATAATTTTTGTTTTTCTATCTAACAAGCCATACAATGATTTTTTTCCACGTATTTAATATAAATATAGATTATCTTCAAGATATATATACTAGTTATATATTGCAAACATTGAGGTGAGTAGGTATGGATATCAAAAATCTTTGAAGTTTAGATTTGTGTACAAGTCCACTAATCAAGTTCAAATTTATAATTGCACAAATAATTTGCATAGATCTTTTATATGACTCATTTTTAAATGATCAATTCAAATTTGCAATTGTACAAATCATTTACACAAAACACAACTAATTTTTAGATGATCAGTTCAAATTTATGATTGTACAAATCATTTACACAACTTCAAACACAACTAATTTTAAATTCCAAGATATTTGTCTAACAAATTCTATTGTCATCTTTAAACATCTTACATAATATAATCCATCATTCAAATTCTAACTAAAAATATTTATTTTATAATTTAATTTCTATATTTTTTTAATATCATTATCAATCCTAATTTATTATAATTGTTTTGAAATAGCACGATTATGAAATTATGAAGGGTGTTGATTTTCCCACATAATATTACAATTTTTTTTTTTGAGTTTGATTTTTGAATATTGTCATTATTGTATTTTGAGGTTATTTTAAAGTATAATTGCTATTTATATAACACTTTTAAAATGTTTTTGACAAAATAAGCAACATTTATAGGGCATTGTACCCAAACACAAAAGGCCCCGAGGGTAGAGAGTTAACATAAAAGAAACAAAGATCAAAGGCCATATTATAGGCCAGTGACAATAAACTAACATCAAAGTCTCAACAAAGTAACTTTTTGAAAACATCCTACTTAGGAAGATTTTCCTAGTCCTCCATAAGGAACTTAAAAACATCCTATTTTTGGTAGCTTGTACTGGATTATGTGGTCTTCTTGTGATTTTTTTATCTCCTCCCACATGAGTAAACCAAGAGTGACAGTCGAGTGATGAAGGAATTTTAGGGTAAAGAAGGAAAGGACATTAAGTTTCCTCTCCAAGTTTTCCACCCTAGCCAACAATGCTATGAAATCATGGATTATCTTCTGACAATTGGGGTATTTGTCTTCATTGTGATTTTTAGTAGGGGTGACATCCTCTGAGTCTCGAAGCATGACATTAAATTCTATAAACAAGCTCGAGTCTTCAAAATATTCCTTAGCTTCCTCGACATTATCTTCTTTGCTTTTACGATCCTCATCCTTAACCCGTTGAGACTCGTCACTAGATATTTCATCTATTATTATGTTTAGGGCTTGTTTACTATCCAATCTATGAGATCCTTGAAAATTGGGGTTAGTGTGGTCTGGTTCTTTTTTGCTCCCTTCTTTGTCGATAATCTTATTGTTATCTTCATCCTCATCATCCTTGAAAGTAACCTCTTCCATGAAGAAGTTAGCCATGTTTTTTTTTTGTTAGGCGAGTCTTTCAAATTTGTGTTAATCCTTTTTCCATGACCTTTGGAGGTGTGTGTTCAAGCTCACACAACCCAACAATAGTTGTTTTTTGGCTTAGAGTTTTATAGGGTTTTGAAGACTTGGGTTGCACTTTTGGGGACTTTAATTTTAGTCTAGGAGTGGAATTCTTAGTAGGAAAAATCAACTTTCCTTTTGAAAGAGGCTTGATAGGATCTTCAATAAGATGTTTTAGGGGGTTTCCCAAAGGAGAAGGAACAATAGGGGGTTCTTCAACCAAGTAGACCTTGATGGGATTGAGAGGACATAGAGCCAGATGTAAATGGTATGGTTTGAGAATGAGCCCCTGGTGGAGTGGAATGGGCTATTTGTCTAGGTCTTTAGCCGTCATTTCAAAGGATTCTTTTATAAATATCTCAAGCAAGGGTAAAAGATAGAAAGGGAAGCTAATTAGCACCTTGTTTCTAAAGTGGTTTAAAAGTGGGAGGTGATAGAAATAGTAACATTTAAATCGAACCTCCAACGTAATATATTTAATAAAAAAAACATACCTTGTCCCATGGCTTGGGAAGTTTGTCTCGGTTGTAGCCCACATGCAACTCGACAAAGGTTTCACCCTCTTTGCAGAACAAGTTCATATTCTCTAAATCCTATAATTTCATGTGTCCTTCAGCTTATGACCATTCACAAAAATCCCCATGGCTTGCACTATTACCTCTTCATTAAATTCAAAAGATATCCCTCCCAATTTGACATCTCTCTTATTCCAAGCACTATAAAATCGAATAGAAATTATGTTTTCTTCATGACCGCTCAGACTCTCCATATGAAACGGTAAGCCTCATTCTACACAAATGTGCTAGAGTAGTGTGCCATTACAAAATTCCTCATAGGATCTAGGCTTCATCCTCACACACTCTCCTCCCATGATTTGGTAAAAATAAGGTTGGCGGAACTGAAGAAGATTTCCACTATAATGCTTTAGGCAAGAGAGGTAGGAGTGATTTCTGGAAGTGAGGAGGAGGTTTCTAGAAATGATCTTCAAGATCATTAAAAAAGGTGAAGGATGGAACATTAAATGGCTAATCATGCCTAAGATAGGGGGAATACCTAGTAAAGCCAATCTATCAAAATATTTTTCCTTTAAATGCCATTTTTAGGCTAGATAATAAATTCCTTTGTGCCAACGGCCTTAATCCATTGCCCAAAGGGGTTGAAGAACACTTTTGAATTAGTATAATCCATTTTGGTTGGTGGGTTCCATATCATGAGAAATCTTTTATTTTTTAAGTTCCCAACCATGATGAATTGACTCGTGAAGTTTTGGATTTCACCTTTTTATCATTCCAACTTAAACCCATCGTCAACATAACATACATATTAATAATAAGCAAAACCCAAGAGAAACTGTCCTCAAGGGGGTTTATAGGTTGTCCTCGAAACCTACCTGGCCATACTCTCATATTTATTCCAAACACTTAAAGCCCTTCTTTTCACATTTCTATCAATGTTCCAACAATCCAAAAAATGAAAGGAAAAACTTTGGGTAGGGAGTTTTTACCTAAAATATATAAAGATGGGTATGTGCAGAATCATGATGGGCCAAAAAGTGGCGATATGATGGGTATGTGTAGGGTATGTGGCTGACGACTTTTTTTTACCGAAATTGATGAAATGAAAAGAGTTTTTAAAGGAGATTCTCAACTTCCCACCAATATAAATTATGCTTTACTTTGAATTTAATAAATAATTATTATTCATTTTCTATTTGAATTATGACTAAAGTCTTGATTCATAGGCTGATTGAAAAACATCTACAACTTCAAATGCTATCACATTTTTTGAATCTGAAACATGCATCACATTCTATGCTTCACATACTATAGGATTAAAAAAATGAATTTCATGAAGTTTTGACCAAGTTAAGGTGGTTAGACATCTGGCGTTTTATATTTTTTAAAATTTGTAATACAAAAATCATAATTAATTATTTATTGGAAAAAATTACAAAAAATATGCATCACATTGGGACATGAGTCCTCTACCTATATCTAAAATCTTATAAAAAAATATTATCATTAAATTATTGTGGTTAGGGTGGTCAAATAGACACCTACTTCTTATTTTTTCCACTGAAATTTAAGTACTCTTGCATTGAAATTTCAAATTTTCACCAAATAGATATATATTTCTTTTAAATAAACCTAGTAGTTTCGAAACTACATTCAATTTGGTATAGATTATATTCTTACATATTTTTGAAATAATATAGATAACTTATTCAAATTTTTACATCAAGTTGCCTAACTTTGATTTTTCTAAAAAAATTTCCACTTAAGGGCCTGTTTTTTCCATGATGATCCTGCACACACCCAGATATATATTCAAACATTAAGATTTTATTATGAATCCTCCACAGTTGGATTGATATTATATTGCTCTTTGAAGAGGATAAATCTAACATTCACTGGGAGACAAACTATTCATCCAACATCTTATGGATTCAAGTGTAGTTCCCATATTGGCCATAGCATCAACAACATGATTTCCTTCCCAATAAGTATGGGATGTGACTTAAATCTATCAAAACCCATCAAGATATTTTAGATATCATTTATAATGTTAGTGATAGCCCATCCTAACTTCACTTTACCTTTCACGACATCAATAACAAGCTTTGAGTCACCTTCAAATTGTAATCTCTTTCTCCCCAGAGATAGAGAAATATTGACTCCCAACAACATTGTGATTGCTTCAACCACATTAAAATATTGCTCCCCTAGACCCCCAAAGAACCCAACAATAAATTTTCCATCAGGTATGATAATACCACCACCACTAGCCAAACCCAAGTTACCTTTAGCAACCCCATCAAAGTTGAGTTTGGACTGACCTAGAGGGGGTGGTTTCCATTTGGTATTCTTCTGAGCTAACATTTTGAAGTCATCAAAACTATTAGGGTACAAGTGTAAACCCCATCTATGAGAAACATTGGAGTCAAAGACTGTAGGAGGGCAATTTAAAAATTTCCAATTGTAGAGGGAAACATTCTCAATTAACAGTCTAGAGAAAGACCCAAATACCTCCTTGAAACTCTTTTCTTCATTTTAGAATAACCTATTATTCCTTTCCTTCCAGATAATCTAGCAAATGTTGCGTGGAGTTTGTCTCCAAAGTTCCATAACAAGAGGATGAGTATAAGGAAAAATCTAATTTTCCACAAGGGTTTAATTCTATCATTCATAGACCAACAAAAACTAAGATTTTGCATCCTCTGAGAAAGGACAGTGTAGTAACAAGAGGCACCGATTCCTCCTCTTTTTTACATAAAGTACACATATTAGGGATATGAAAGCCTCTCTTAAGTTATCTTGGGTGAGAATCCTATTGTGAGTTGCAATCCACCAAAAGAAATTTATCGTGGCCATGAGGTGACGGTTCCAGATGAGTTTCCACAACCCCCCACAATTTTTGTAGGATGACAATAGACTGCAAGCAGACTTAACAATGATTTTCCTTTCCTTTCCTTTGCCCAATAAAAACTATCCTCATTCTAAAATAAATGGATTCTTGTTAATGTGAGAGTCCTTTGGAGGGTTTTAGCTTTTCTCCTCAGCTCTTGATTATTATAGCAACAATTTTCAATATCTTTCCACTTCTAGGATCCAAGTTGTCCATTGAGGTAGTCAACAACCCTCTTTTCAAATATATTTGTTGTAGGTCCCTATAGATCCTTGAACACCATTTGGTTTAGGTGTTGGTTCATAACCCAAAGGTCCTCTCAAAAATTAATCTTGAAACCATTCCTCGATTTCCATCTTAGCCCTCCCAGTAACAACTTATTTAATTTGAGAATATTGTTTGAAATCAAGGACCCATGAGGACATTTAGGATTAGATGTAATTCTGAAAAATTTCATGTTGTTTAAATACTTGGCTTTCATTATTTCACACCAGTCCTCCACAACCAATCTTAAACAAAAGAGCTTTATTGGTAGATTGGATTTTCTTGCTTCCAAGACCTCATAGGCCTTAATAAGACATATATCATCCCAATTAAGAAGATCCACCTTTTTCTTTTCCTCCATACCAAACCAAAAAATAATAATTTGGATTCTCTCAAATTTATTAGCAATGTATCTAAGTGTAGTGTAGAAAAATGCAACCCTTTACATTTTCACACTTGTTTGGGCCCTCCCTACTAAAATTGGGCTTCTTTATGCCTTATTTGGTCCTATTTTGCATCCACAAGCCTTAATTAATGCATCTTTCTGAGGATGATCCCAACATATATCAAATGACCACTCATAATATTTAATGATTTTGGTTTGTATGGCCTAGATTTAGTGATCTAGGACTCATACGCCACCTGGGGCATATGGGTCCCAACTAAGTTTTAGGGCCCAAACCTGAATTTGGCATTAAACTTAATATTTCTTGAAAATTATGTCTCAAGCTTAACCTACTAAGACTCATACGCCCCAATTGGGATATAAGTCCCGCTTGGCTTGGACCTATTTTGAATCCAATTCTTGGCAAGATTTTATTCTCCTAGATTTGATGTATTCTTGTAGTGTTGTAATTTTAGGAAATTTGGCATTAACAAGTATAAATACAAGGTTATTTCACATATTCTCTCCTAGAAATTTTCATGAGTAAGTGTGATCTAAGCATTCAAGAATTCTAGCAATTAAGGAACATTCAAGAGTTATTATCAAGTACTTTGTCTAGCACTATTCAAGAATCAAGCATCACATTTATTTTTGAGCTAACATTTGTGATGTAGGTTCTTATGATTCAAGTAAGCATTCAAGTCAAGATCCATATCCTTCAATCAAGAGTCAATATCTACATTCATGCTAACCATTACTTACAAGATTGTAGTATTTTTTTTCAAGGGTTTGGTGAGTTGCAACATAGCTTATTTGTTCATTCATCATTCCTCCCATTCCATTTCTATTCATTTCAAGGTTTGACTACCAAAACGGGGTTTGACCAAGGAAAACCCCTATCCATTAACAAAACAACATTTTTCCCTCTCTTTGATGTATGATTTACAGATTTATGTTGAAGATCTATTGAAGAGAAAGATTGGAGAAAAGTTGTCAAGTTGTCAAAGTTGTCATCTACATTGCAAGATCACAGAAAGTCACCTACAGGTTGCAATTCAATGTTTCAGACTCGAAGATTTGACAAGAGAGAAGCTACCAGAGAACATTAGAAGATATCAGAGTTTTAGATCAACCTTGATACTAGGACTAAATCACCACTTGTGGCGTATGAGTCCCAGTATACCAGATTTCAGTCATTTTTTGTAGATCATGGTTTGGCAATTCCATATTTTGGTTTTGGCTCGAAACACAAACTAGGACTAAATTGCCCCTACTGGTGTATGAGTCCTAGTGTCTTTAAAAGAAATAGTTTTTTCAAGATTTCATACCCTCATTCAAGCCTCTTCAGTTTCTAGGTGCACCTTTGTCCTTTCTCATTTCACTCTTCTAATTTTCAATTTTATATCTTGGATTGCATAGTTAAGTTTTTATATCCTTGCATTTCCTATCTTTCCAAGCCTTGCTTGGTGGTGAACCCCCTTTTAGTCTTTAATCACACCCTAGGACACCTTATTGCAGATCTCTTTCCCTCATTCCCATCCCTAGATTGAGATCTCTAAGGTTTCCTTGAATGAAACTTGAAAGAAATTGGCGGTTCTATCTCCCAAAACATAGAGTGCCTATTTTCGTCATTTCACTAAGAATCATAAATATGGAAAACAAGTAAATAGGGGTACCTTGCAGTGTAACAACAAGGAGTTGGAGTTTTCTTACATGACTTAAAAGTTTACCCTTCCACTCTGCTAGCATTTTATGCATCCTTTCCAACCCTAAATTCTAAAATGAGGGGGTAACATCTTTGACAGTTAAAGGGAGACTAAGATAAAAAATAGGAAGGGAAGCACTATCACAACCCAAGATAGCAACATGACTTTTTCAGGTATAATAATTGACTAGTATTAAAGAAGTAAATCTTGATTTTCTCAAAGTTAATACATTGAACATAGATGGTAGGATAATTTTTGAGACATAACTTCCATTTTTGAGCTTATACAACTGAAGCTTTCCTGAAAAAAATTGTGTCATCCACATATTATTGACTTGCTAAGGGGTTAAGGGAGGTGGCAAGTTTGATTCCCTTAAGGGCACCCTCATGAAATAATTGAAGAATATTCTTACTCATAACATCCACAACCATTATGAATAGATAGGAAGATAGGGGTTACCCTATCTAATGCCCCTTTCAACATTGAAGAATCCTCTAGGCACTACATTGACTAAGAAATTAACCATGGACACACATTCCTTGATAAGGTTTAGAAGCATCTTATTGAAGCCAAATTTTATTAGTAATTAAAAGAGGAACTTCCATAAGCCTTATCATAGGCTTTGAATATGTCTAGGCCATACCAGAGGTGTTACTCCTATCCATGGAATGCAAGATTTCATGGGTGGAAACAACATCCAGAAGAATTTGATGACCTGGAACAAAACCTTTCTAATAGTGAAAAATCATTTTCTCCAAAAGAGGTTTTAGCCTATTAACAAGCACTTTGGAAAATATAAATTATAAATGGTGTTACAAATTATTATGAGCCTATAATCAACCATGGTTGTAGGATTAGGTTCTTTAGGGATGAGAGCAATGAAAGTGATATTCAGTTGCTTAAGAAACTTCCCAAATTTGAAGAAACCTTTAGCAGATAAGAAGACACCATCTCCAACAATGTTCCATAAATCTTTTAAAAAGTTGGGGGACTCCATACAGGCTAGGAGCTTAAAGGCCTCCATACTCAAATTTGTAGTCCTAACTTCCTCCTTGGTTACAAGTCTTAAAAGGAGGGAATTATTATTCTTTGTTAAAGCAAATGGGGTGTTGTCCAACAATTATTCTTCTAACATAGTAGAATGGTTAATATTAGATTCCATCATTGAGTATTGAAAATAATCAGAGGCTATTTTCCCAATTTGTTCATTCGTAGTACCCTCCACCCCATTATCATCCATAAGTCTAGAGATTAGGTTCCTTTTCTTATGATTTAGGAAAAAGAGATGGAAGAAAGTAGAGTTATAGTCACCTTCTTTTAGCTGTTGGATTTTGGATTTTTGCTTCTAGAAATTCTCTTCCTTTTATTACATTTTAGCCCAGTCAAGACGTAGCTCCTTGTCAATATGGTAGGTTTCCTCATTAACAACACCACTAGCCATTTTAGCCTAAAAATCCTTTAGATTAGTAGCAATATTATTCTTAAGGTGAAAAACATCCTTGAAGACCCTCTTATTCCACCCTTTCACTTTGTTTTTGATATTTTTGAGTTTTTGACTCACTCTAAACATAGTAAACCATGAATGGGGATATTCCACTAGCTAGATATATACTCTTTGAAGCTAGGATGTGTGGCCCACATGATCTCATACCTAAAGGGGAATGGCCTATAAGGGGTAATATCTTCCCAACCTAGAATGAGAGGGTTATGGTCTGGCACAATTCTTGGTATAACAACGAGGTTGAGATCATTAATAGAATCCTAGTTAGGGGAGACCAAAAATTGGTCCAATCTAACCTAAATAAGGTGTTCATTGAATCTCCTATTAGTCCAAGTGAAGAGTTGACCATGGACATCTATGTCCATTAGAATAGTAGAGTTTAGTAATTTCACCAAATCAACCATACTATCTGTGTAGTCTATTAGGCCCCCAAGTTTTTTAGAAGGAAAAGGAGGGGAGTTGAAATCCCTAGCAATCATCCAACAAGCCTCCTTATTACCCATTACCTTCGTGGCTAGATTGAGCCAAAGAGATTTTATGGAATTTCATATGTTGGGGGCATAAATATTTAAGACATTCCAAGAAGAACCAACAAAGGAGAACTCAATTCCCAAACAATGCCTAGAATGATAAAATAAGGAGGCACTTGGCTTTGTTGAATTCCACATAGTAACTAGACCACCTGAGGCACTAACAACATCATTGATAAGCAATTGAGTAGAGGGCCACGAATTCTTTGAAATAGATTCAAAATTGGTGCTATTGATTTTTACTTCTTGTATTAAAAGGATATCAATCTTATTCTCTAAAAGCTAGTTTATCAAAGCTAATTGCTTGTGATGGCTATTGAGCCCTTTGATATTACAAGAAAAAATATTCATTTATGATTCTTCTTGGAGGATGTCTCCAACATTCTTTGCCTACCAATAGCAATCTCCTTTGCTATTTCTCTTTTCCTTGTCTTCCTTTGAGAGGGTTTTCCTACCTTGGTTTCTACACCTACATTTGTTTTCTTATTCTTTCCTTTTTTCTTAGGGGTTTTCCATCCTTCCAAGTCGAACAAATGACAATACATGTATGAATACTTGTCTCTACCCTTGTATAAATGGATGAAATAACCATTGTTGTATCCATCAAAATTTCACATCATGGGGGAGAGGTCTCCAAAAGGGTCTAAATCTTAAGGGAATCACATGATATTTCCCCTTCTTTCTTATCCTTCACTAAATAGGGTATAGTCTCTTTCATTTTATTCATTGAAAACACATCCTCCTGTCGTGCATCATCTGCCACAGTGATAGCCCTCTGAGGAGTTGCCAGGTAACACTATAGGACCTTTAAGTTTTTTATTATCCTAAATACATATGCTTTACAATAAAAAATTAAGTGATCAATTTTTGAGCATTTTTTATAGAAGGCAATAGAATTTTTATAATAGATTGGTTGAGACCATTTCCCAAACATGGAATTCAAAATGATGAAGTTCATAAGGGTCTTGTGGATGTAAATATTCACACAAAAGCGAATGGATACTAACTTGGATTTATTTCTTGTTATGATGTATGTCATAATAAAATTCCTTGAGGAGTTTCCAATCCATTGAAACACCATATCATACCATAACTCGAGTGGTAGATCGAGAAGTTTGAACCACATGAGTTATTTTGTTAAGATCTGCAGCAAAGTCAAACCTTGGCTTCCACCTACATAGGAATAAGTTATGCTTGCCATATAACTAGGGGCATGTAGAGAGGATCAATAGAGATCCTTCTTGGATGTGAACTTTAAGAGGAATAGATCCCCCACCATAATGCTCACATTGACATTGCCCTTCAGATGCCATTTGGCAACAATCTTACGTCAGACCATGTCAATAGAGGGAAAAAATGAATTTTTTTCCTACCAACATGTTCTCCATTGAGGAAAATATTTGTTCAATTGTAGAGTCTAGCAATGTTATTTCCATTCCAATATTTGACTTAGTGAACATGGGTAAATAATTTTCCCTCCAAAAGTCACCTCAGTTTTCTCCAACGAGAACAATTTTCTAGACCTTGGGGTCGAAAACAATAGAATTCATGGGCACATTATTTAGTTGAGAGTTAGTAGGGGGAGGGTCCCTCGAGATTGGGGAACCAACATGTGCTATTTATACTCTTGATACAATTAGGGATAGGGGAAGGGGACCATGAGGGTCCCCATGATAGGTGGCCACCATGCACATAGGAGGTTCAAAATTTGCAGAGCGAGAAAAATGTTAATGTTATTGTAAGGGATAAATTATTATCATATATAAATTTATTTAGGTTAATTAAAATGATTTAAAATTTAATGTTCAATAAATATAGACATTTAAAGAGCTTATTTGAAGAGATTATAGATGAAGTAGATACAAATAATCTTTGATGTGAGGTCACATGATTTGATAAAATTCAACATGAAGACCATCAAATTCTATAATTTTATTTTTCTGCATAGAAAAGAAAGCCCTCTCCAACACTTCAAGGGATTAATTTTATTAGGAATACAATAGATTTTATAATGTTTTCTAAGTTTTCTTAAACATTAACTCAATTTCTATCTTCTTTGAAAATATTTTTATAGAAATTCTGAAAGAGTAAAGTTATCTTAGTAGGATCTATGTCTAATATACCCAATTCATCCATCAATGAACATTTTTTTTGCCTCATGTGTTTTTAATTCAAATAATTAAATAATTATTTTGATACTCTATTACCCTCCTTGATCCATTGAATTGTGGATCATATTCTACCACCTTACCCTAAATAAAATATCAAATGTACACAACTACATTTCTATCTAGACAATAGAGGCTTAGATTAAACTATTACTAGGATCAAGGATAAGCTATTTTCAAGCATGTTCTAATTTCCCTTGAAGGGAGTTTTCCTTTCTTCTACTATGTTGCGCCATTTATTTTTAAAATTTACATTTAGAGAGAATAGTACCACAATTCAATCAATAATTCATTATTTTGTCATTTAATTAAGGACTTTTAGATAGCCACAATAGTAGCCACATAGTCAAGATATTTTAAATGAAAAGCATTTAATCCTAGTGAAACTTCATATATAAGATCAAAAAAATAAAATTGAATAGAAGATGAAAAAATATTGAAAATATAATGAATAACCAACACATAGAAAAAACTAAAAGAATTTTTTTTTTTTAAATTATGAAATGTAAAATGTATCCGATATGCATATTATAAAATTTATCATAGAAATTTGAATCCCTAACTAAAAATTTATAATATGAAACAACCTTATATAAATAATAGTTGCTGGCATAACATTCCACCTTGTAAACCCTCTTTAGTGTAAGCATGAAGTTAATAATAGATAAATAATATTAGATCAAATACTCATAGAAAACATTAAAAATAGTTTTGGTTACCTAAATATGTGAGTTAGTGTAAGGGGCCCATGAGTGTTTGTACAAGGTAGCTCCCATTGCTTTTTATTAAAGCCATAGATATGGCACCCATATTTTCTTAAAGGTACATCCACACATTCCATAAACCAAGAAAAGCTTTAAATAAAAGTACATAGTATACAGTATAAAACAGTCTCATTGTTGAAAATTCAAACCAAAAGAAAGGAATGTTTTACCAAATGGTACGTTCATGTTTTCTTGAGGTGGGCTCGTTGATTTTTCCATAGTTAAGATCAAGGCTCCATGACAATATGAGAATTTAAGCTCTTTTAAAATATTTAAAAAAACTAAAGGGCTAAATGATAAAAGTAGATTATTACAAGAGCCCTTTTCACAATAAAGATATTTAAACAAAGGCCCGTGTACTAAATTTAAATGAGCTCCCATATCATTTTAATAATTATTTAAACATATAATTAATAAATTAAATGAAAGTAATAATTATTTAAATCTATATGTTTTTATTTAATTAATTTATTGTGTACAGTTGACAATAATGTTTATAGATAAGTAATGGATTTTAAGTGTGTTCCTTTTATTTAAAGTAGTGCATTAATGTAAGATTTCTTCAAATATTTTCATATAACATTAATTGGAGATATTGGGACATTAATTTCCTACATTTTAAAGTTTTCAATTAATTTATTTTATTATACCTAAGAGTTCCAAGCTTTTTTTTTTAAAGATTGTAATAGGAACACCCATGCTCATTCAAGCTCAACAATTTTTTTGTTCTCATTAATTTTTTATTTCAACTAACCTTCATGTTTTTAAGAATATTCTAGTGTTCCAAATTTTATTTATATTAAATCAATTAATCAATACAAAGGACTTATGTTTATTCTTTTTCTTCATGTTGGTCACAAGACTAGTTTTTCAAGCTATGGTAAAGAATGATTAAGTTATATATTTGTTGATCATAAATACATCTAATTTTTGGAAGAGGAGAGTAAATCATTCATTTAATAAATAGCTTCTTAAGTTGTTTATTTAAATTAGCTCTCATTTTTGCATTTCCTTTCAATACTTATCTTTCCCTTTTCTTACGTGAATTAATTGCAATAGATAATAGAATATCATATGGGGAGGCCACCTCTTAATCTCATAGGTTATCCTATGACTCAATTGTCACACTCACAAGTTCCCCATGCTTTATGTATCCACATGAGTATGGACTTCAAATGAGAGAAAATTCAAGTATCAACACTTTTCTTATATATAGCTTTAATTTATTTGATTTGATTGAATACTTTTGCTTTTATTTTACTTTTTGGTCTTGAATGAATGTCACCCTGTAGTTTCACCAAAGGCTTTGCCCAATATTATAGACATCATGCATTTTTTTATCTTCTTTTGGATGCCACCCTATAGTTTACAATACCATACAAGTAGGAGGATGCAATGACCCATCATTAATGGTTAGACCTACTAACTGTGGGCATTTATTTTTATTTTTAGGGATATGACCATCTTAGTTTTACAAAGACTATGCATAGGAGAAAATACATAATGCACACATGTATATACTAGATGCATTTTATTTAGAGATCTAGACTTGAAGAGGTAGAAAGAGAATTATTTTCCTATAAGTCTCTAGGAATCACTAATGAATGTGGACATTGGGAATATAAGAAGGTGAAGAACTGGCATGGAATTATTGTGGAAATCAAACATAGCATAGGGTAGTGAATATATAAGGATAACAAGGATTCAGGTAATGGTTAAAAGACATGTGGAGGGATGATTTAAATCCAAGAATAGTATGACCTAGTCAATGAAACCATCATGGAAATTAGAATAGTTAATACTATAGGTAGTAATGTTATGGATAAGATAAGTGAGTAATGTGATAAATAAATATGTAAAGATGAAGTAAATAAATAATACATAGGAGAATAATGTTTAGAAGGTGTGCCTAACAATGCATAGTATATAAGTGAAATTCAATCCCAAAGGTAACAAAGAGAATTTTATAGGTTTCAATCAAAATTGAGAAAAAAACCATGATTCAATTAAAAAAATTACATACTTTACCACAAAATTATACACTAAAGAAAAGTGAAACAAAATTACTAGAAGAAAATAGGCATATGTTGATGCATTTAGTGTGACTTACAAGATAATATGGCATGACTAAAGGGAAACTTGTACCAACAAGGATATATTGATAGAGTTTCAAAATCTAGAGGTGGACTCTAAGTGAAGGTGATTTAATTATATTTCTCAAAATCACATGTTGTGTCATTACTGTTGTAAACAAATTACCACTAGAGAGGACAAGGAACATATTTTCTATTTAGTGATGACTCACAAGGAACATATTTGTCTAAAAAATTGGTCCTCAAGGTTTAACCCTTTAAGAGAGGACTCCATTATGTTCCCTATTTGGCTTGGACTATTAGGGATGTCATTGGAGTTTTGGGATGAAGATGTTTTCATGCTTATTTATAATACTTTTGGGTAATAATTTACTGTTGATAAGGTCACTAAATTCAAGAAGCACTTATTGTTTTCTAGATTTTATGTGCTTGTGGAAAAAACAAGGTTCTCCCTACTCAAATCACTTTTTATCTTACATATTTTGAGTTTGGGTGTAGCAAATTGAATTCAAAGTCTCTTTAGCTATTTTTGCAGTGTTGTAAAGCGGGTCATGCCACTACTAGTTACTTGAGCATCAATAAAAACCATCTCATTTGGAGAAAAAGGAACTTAAGTTCGCTACTTTTGAGGAGTGTACTATTTCCTTTGAAGATATGTAGAAGGGTGAAAATAGGGGGAAAGCTTCTATAGACTATACAATGATGGATTTTACTTTAATGGTTCTAAGATTGGATAAAGGTTAAATGTGCATGTGATATATTACAAATCTCTCTTGTTCCAAAAAAGAAGTTTAGGGCAGTTGGATCCTTGTATTAAGATCAAGAAAAAAACATTGGAACAATTGGCTTTAAACCACCTTGACTTTGGATTGGTAGTTTGTTAGATTTTGTAGTGTCCTAGGACTCTTTGTGCATCGTTGTTTCTCTTAGGTTCTTTGCTATCCTATAGTGCTTAATGTTTATATTTTCTAACTTTTTGTACAAGGGCCTGGGCCCTTTCAAAATACCTACTTACCTTAATCAAAATATGTTTTTTATTTAGATCTAGATGCATGAAAGGGACCTAGTTTCTTCATGGATAATTTAAGTTAAAATAAGTTAATTTATATTGAGATAATCAAGATAGTGAACCTATAAAAATGCCTCACCAACATCCATATGCTTGTGTATTGGTAAGTCAGGGTGGATATATCTTTGTGATTCAAAAATGTTATCTATCACAGTGTATCAAATCCTTATAATTGAGGTGATCTATGATATTGAACTCATAGATATTTATAATATTTTTAAATGACCAAGATACATGTATAAGCAACATTTTTTTTCAGGTTGGTCCTAAGTTATCATTATTAAAATCTACAAAAATAAAGTAGAAGATACCAAAATTTTATCCTTCGAAGCTAGTGTCTTTGATTAGTGATCTAATCAATTTGAATACATGTGATCACTTAAATTAGTGGAAAATTTTCATACTCATGTGATCAAAGATGATAAAGAATGGAAGGTTATAAAAAATACATGCTATATCACCAACCAACATAAGCAAATGGACATGATGTGCTAATATATAAGTGTGTTTACTTCAATGGAAAGCGCATCAATAAATTACTACGTGAATAGAAATATTAACTGATCTCATCACTAAATTGTCATTACTAAATAACCCACTATATTAAAATTTATTAGTCTTGAAAAATGGTAAGCTCAAGTGTTAGATTCAAAATTTATTCTCAAATGGTCACATTTATCCAAGTGCCTCTAATTTTTCATAAAAAGGTTTAAATTTATGGTATTATTAGGTGTCTTTGAGCCGAGAGATATTTGAAAGACTACACTCTAATGCACCTATCACATTCATGTGAATGATGAATGATGTTCTCAATCCTTTTCACATGGCCCTTTATGGTTATCTACATAAATACCATCCACATATATAATATAACATTGGAAGAGAACCTATATCATGTTCAACAAGTTATTTCTATTGATATCTAGCATAATATTTATGCCAATATATACAAATTTTATTTTAGAATGGAGAGAATCTAGTACCTTGGCTAAATCTCTAAAAAGTAGTGCATATTAATATATAGAATATTTATGTCAATAAAAACTAGGTAGCTTCAATAATACTCTCAAAACTCAAGGGCTTAATTTGAGGTAGCTTCTACCAAAGATTTGGACTTAGATTCTTTCACATTGCATGGACTATAAACTAGGTAACAAAAAGGGGATATAACAAGGTTAATTTGGATAGTGTTATAAAAATAAATATTCACACAATTGAAACAAAGGATTTGTTTGAAACTACTCCTTTTTCTAGACAAAATCTCTAAATATTCTTTTAAGACCAAGACATATTCCTCAAAATAGGTACTTGTAATAATTCTAACTTAACATGACCACCTATTTCCCTACCATGGTGAGTAATTTTCTAACATTAAATAGATAGACATCCAACATAATGCAAAATATTTATATCATTGTCTAAGATAGTAATCACTAGAGTAACAATAAATATATATTATTTCAAACAATTTATACTTATGACTCAAAACTAGATAGGAAGGAATTTTTTTGTAGACTAGAGTAGCAGTATGAATTTTTCAAATAAGCTTGATCCTAGGGGGGAGGATGTAGTAACCCTCTGATTTTCTTATGTTTTCAGACAGTGCTTTTACTTTGATAGACCATGATACTATGTTGTTTTTATTTGATCGCTGACATTGGAGCAATGATGGTTTTTATATTGTGATGTGATGGTATACTTTATGGATGATCATTGATTATGGCATGCTTTCTGATTAGCATAGTTGTTTACTTGAGTTGATAGTGATCATATATGCTCATCTGTAGTTAATTGATGTTTTAGTTTCGTCAGTTTTGATGTGACACTATATTGGTGAAGGGAATGAGATTGCATCACTTGCTTGCGAGCGCCCTGCAATTCCACAATTTTCTCTTCAAGGTGTGTTTGATTCATGATTTATACATATATATATATCTATATATATATATATATATATATATATATGTATGACATATGTTTTATTGCAGGATTGCAGGTATAGGACATCGGCTCCACCTAGATTCATAGGTTTGAGCGTGTCCATAGCCCAACAGTATAGTTGATTAGGAGATAGTAACGAGGTTTCCTTGTCAAACCACAACCTTAGTCACAGTGTGTCGTCAATCCTTGTTTTGGTATGCTTTGTTGTTATGTTGTCCATGTTTTCCTTGTCATTTATTTAATTTGCAAGGTATGTTCTTTGGGAAATTAATGCTTAAAATGTTTTTAAGTGATTATTTAATTAATTTTGATTAATGTTGTTAGAAGCTTTATATTTGATTTAATTAATTAAATTAAATTTATTTTGTAAAATGATTTAATCGTTGTGATTAAATTTATTTTATAAAGTGATTAAATTAATTAGATTAAATTTAATTAGAAATTAATATGTGAATTTTAAATTATAAAATGCATAAATATCTTGTAATTATCTTATAGGAAATATCTATGATTTGGTTGAAAAGATATTTTATTTGTGACATGTGTTAGAAAAAAAATAAACACTGTTGTTGAGAAATAATTCTTAGAGAGAATATTTGCATTAACTAAAAGAGGAAAGAGGCTATTTCACGACAATGAAGAAAGATATTTTGGGAGGTTGTTGAAAATTGAAAAAAAAAGTTCCCGGAAAAAAAAATGGATCTGGTTTATTTTTCATTTTTCTGGAAAAGAATATTTTTGGAGGAAGCTTTGTTAATATTGGAATCTGAAGGCGAGGCTCTCCTCCAATCTTCATTTCTTCAAACATCCAGAAATAGGTTATTTAAATTGTTTTTATTGTTATGCAAATTGGAAAGATTGCATGTACAAGAAGAATATCTTATTTGTGTAGAAGCTTTAATTTATTTGGTAAATTTGAAAGATTGTCATGAAAGCTTAGAGCTTCTATAGAAATTGTTTTAAGTTTTGATTTGTTTGAAAATTGGAAAATTGTTGTAAAAGCTTTAGAGCTTTTGTAGAAATTGATTTAAAAAAATAGAATACTTAGGGGTAAACCCACAATAATGGGTTACAATTTTTCAAACGAAGAATAATTAGAAATGCTCATCAAAAAATTTAAAATGGTTTACCCCTTCTAATGAAGGGGGTTCGAATGAACCACCCCCTTCTAATGAAACCCCCTTCTAGTGAACCCCCCTCCCTTCTAATGAACCCATTTTTGCACCATATAAGGGGGCTTCGAATGAACCCCCTTTTTTCACCTTCCCCTCCACCATTTAAAAATTTATGCATTTTTTTAACTATCGAAGCTTGAGAAGGAGGTGCAAATGGAGTCAACTTGATAAACCAAGTTGTATGATTGTAGTGATTGAAACGTGCTTTCCAACAACTATAAATTTAATATATTTTGTTTTTATTTTATATTTTATTTTTTAGTTTTACTATACATAGGTTTTTTACCGAACGCCAAGTTTGATGAAAAATCATGGTGGAAAAATAGTAAATTTGAGGAATTTTTTTTTGAAAAATATATATCCACTAGGTATTGATTTCCTTGTTCTAACAAAAAAAGAAAAATTGAATTTCAATACATACCCAAAAAGTTATGCAAGCCGAAGTGCACCTATGTCTAAATTATAAATGTTTTGACTTCAAAACTTAATTAAAAAATAATAATTCAACAAAATGCTATGAAACAAAATGAAAGCCCTATATACTTGTGTTACCAACCTAAATTCAAAAGAATTAGAGCTTTATCCTTTCTAGAAAAAAATTTATGCGAGCCGAAGTACACACCACTTTTTAAAAATGTTGTTTACTATTAAAAACTAGTTATCAAGGGAGACACAAAAAAATTACAATTTAATTTCAATTTTTTTTAAAAAAATACATTTAAAATCTACAAACAAAATCTCACAAATCACTAGTTTACATCATTTTCAAATTCCTAATAGTTTACCCACTATAAGTGTCAAAATGTGAAGTTTTCTCTGAAAATGTTGATTTCAATGTCAAGTTTGGCCAAAAAGTGTAACCCATTATTGTGGGATGACCCTTAGAAGAATTTTATAGTGAAATCTGAGAGCCTCTGTAGGAAATTGTTTTTAAGTAATAGAAATCCTAGAGGGAAAACAATAGAAAATTTGGAAATCCTCTGTAGGAATTGATTTCAATCTTCTTGTTAAAATTTGTAGAAAACCTCTGATTGTATTGGAAAAGATCTTCCTGTAGAATATTATTATTTTTCTTCCATTTAGTTTTATTTGGTTGGGAAATTGAAAACCTTTGAAATATTTTGTAAATACTTCCTGTAGAAAACTTTTTGTGAAAATAAATTGCCCGACTAAAGCATTTATTTTGATGAATCTATATACACACACACACACACACATATATATATGTATGTATATATATATATACATATATATATATATATATATATATATATATATATATATATATATATATATATATATATATATATATATACCTTTTTCTATATGATATTAAGATTCCTGTAGAAATCATTCTAAAGGAATTGATTAAAAAAAATGGATTTAAAAATCTGTACGACGATTTTTTTTTAAAACCGCAGGTTGAGAAATATTTATAAGGGGGTTTGGGGACTACCCCCACAACCACCCCCATAAGGGGAGATGGGCTATGGAGGAAGTGCCCAGTGCTTCCTTCACAGGTTGCATGCCCCATGTGGGGATCCAACTGTGAATACAACTTGGCACAACCAACCTTGAATGGGGACTATTAAAACCTTCGTCCGCCCTATTTAATGCATTCGATTTTGATTTATATATATATTTTGTAATATATATTATATATATAATATGCATGTAAATGCATATATGTATGTGAGTAAATATATATATATATATATACATACATATATATATACATACATACATACATATATATATATATATATATACATACATATACATACATACATACATACATATATATACATATATATATATGTTTAGTATTGTTTGAAAATTGTAAATTAATATTTAAATATTAATATATATATTTCTATTTAAAATGACTATAATAGGTGGATGCAAAAGCATAAGTTAGATATATTTTTAAATGAAATGTTTTAAAAGAGGGAAATTGATTTTAAAATAGTTGAAATTGGGAAATTGATTTGAAACAAATAGAATTAATTTCTTTATTGTCTGTAAATGATATTGCATTAAGTTAGATTATTTTGAGCAATGTAAATTATTGTTTTCTTGAAATGGAAATTGGATTTAGGAAATCCTAATGGTAGTTTTATTTCCTTCCTGAATTGCTTATTGAATTGTGATTTCTTCTGTTTACATACATTGGGAAATATGTTAGTTGTGGTTTTGTAAGTCTTCCAGATGATGTTATTTTATGAGGGGGGGTTGTTGTGATTTTTGGTTCAGCCCTTTGATTTCTCTTGGTAGTGCACTTGGTTGTTATTCTGTTTAAACACCCGGTTACTTCGAACGGGATGTGTTGCCTCTTATATTTTGAATTGGGATTTAATATCCATTTTGTGCACTGTGTTTACCCTTGGGTTTTGGATTATATCCTTGTGTTGTCAGTAGGGGAGTGGCTCTCACTGGGGGTTGGCACACAAAGTGGTTCCAGGGTAACTCATGTGAGAGTTAGTTAATTCAGTGGAAATTAAATAATTGTATTAGGGGAAAGGGTAGCTTAAAAAATATAACTTGTTAATTGTGCCTCACTCATGGGCTCAACTTGGGATTGTTTAGACTTGGGATGAGACAAGAAGGCCTAGAATGGCAAGACCAATATCTTGTCCCTTTGAAAGATAATTGATTCCACATCGGTTTACATGTGGGTTCAGGGGTCATGAGAGGCTACCAGGGTAACCCAAGATGGGGGCTAGGGTCTAGGAAGATCAACCAGGGTAACCCATGTAGCTTTGTGATGACGCTCCTCCTATGACAACATTATGTAATTGTGTAGATGATATACTTGATTCTTTTACTCTGGAAGCAATGTAACCTTCATGTTATGTATTGTACTTGTGTAGTTTAGTCTTGAGGTTGCCTATGTCTAGAGGTTGTTGGTTTTTCCTAGGAAGCCCTTTTACTATCTCCTAGCATAGGGGGTGGGCCTACGGGTACCACTTGGTTTGGTGGAATGTGCACCTTACACCGTTGGGTTCCTATTTCATGTTTGTGATGGCGGAATCTTCTAGATTGGAGAGCTCACATGTACTAGTTGCTTTATACTATTTCCTATGTTCTTTTGTATCAGTTAGATACTTTGTATATGTACTACTCCTCATTTGTATTCGAGGAGGATTCTTGTATCAATGTAATTGTAACATTATTGTATGGCTTCCTCATTTTGGAAATGAGCTTTGTAACTGCTTTATGGAATGAATGCAATCTATGGATGATTCTTTAATGTACTTTGTATCTTATGTGATGAGTTTAAAGCTTTGGATGTATATTATTATTTCATGAGTATTATTTATATGTTATGGATTAGTTTAATTTTGTATGTTATGGGAATGTAAGCACTGTCGCGTATCTTAGAGGATGTATGTGTTAAGTGTAGTTCACTTTACATGTTATTAATTACACTTTCAAAAAAAATTGTTATGCTTCTGTTGTGTTTGCGTCGTCCTCTAGGGTTATGTGGCAGGGCGTTACAGAAAAATTATGAGAACTTAAAATCAACTAGTGAAAACTAAAAGAAATAACATGAATAAAGTTATGTCCATTATTTTAAAGTGGGAGACAAGATATTGTTGTACCTTAATTTTTTTTTTTAAATGTCTAAATAGAAAAATCAAACCTTTACAATATGGACCGTACACCATGACCAAGTAGCTAGGTGACAAAACATTTGAACTCAACTTGCAACCTTATCTTGAGCTACATCTAGGATTCAATTTGTAAAATTGATACAAAGCATATTTTCCACCATTTTTGGACATATATTAGATATTATTATGTAATTTTAAAGAACAGAATTGAACACTAACAACACTACTCAAATTTCTACAAATCAAACTCCTAATATATGTTGTTAACACAAATAAAAATTCAATAGATTCCACTTTATCAGTGTGAATGAAAATAAATTTTTACGTCAAGTTGCTTAACAGAAATGAAGTTAATTTAAAACTAACTCATAAATGAAGCTCATTACTTCTCAAGGAAGAGAAATTTTTCAAAGAAGATATCTAGATGATCTAGATACAATAGTATTAAAAATAATTTCAATTTTTTCTAAAAAAACTATTTATTATTATTAGATTTTATATTTTGAATTTTTATAACCTTTCAAAGTGGAAGTTGGCCTACATATATTATGCTCTAAGGGAAATTAATTACTAGTGACCTAATATTTAAAATATAAATTTAAATATTGAATTTTAAGGAATGATGTAGGAGTTATGACATCTAATATAGAATACCTAAATTATTAAGTCTATATTTATTTTATTTTTAAATAATTATTTTTATCCAACTTCTAAGAAAAATTAAGGTCACTACTAAATATGACAACTTTTTGTTCTCATTAGAACCTTAATTTATTATTTTTAATAAATTTTCTATAATTCATATTTTAAAATTATTTAAATTTAAATCATGTAAAAATTATAAGACATACATCTTTATTATAAACTTTATGCATATTGTATAAGCTATTAATGAAATAAAAATCATTTTATTCAACTATTGAATAAATTTCAATCTTATTTTATCAAATTATTACATATGTTGAGCCCATACCATGGGTATCTAGGGCAAGCTAGGGTGAGACTAGCCCCCTGCGGGTGGACGACATAGCCTACATACATGCCCACCGATCAACCGTGAGAGCAGGAGGTTGAACCCGAGACCTATGGGGAGCAAACCCACAGCCCAAGCCAACTCCACTACTCGAACAGACTTAAGTAATTTAAATTTGATAATTTTAAAATTAATATTGCAAATAGAAATAATTTTAATATTAAATTTTAATTAATACTTAAAAATATATTTGAAATAAATAAATCAAATAATTTTATTTATTACTTTTAAATACATTAAAATAATTTTTATGTTAATTTTGAGAATAAATAATTTTTTGACATTATTTTATCTAACAATGTCTATTAATTGTACTAAGAAATTGTTTGATATTCTAAAATATTTTGTACATGTATCGAATACTAAAATATGATATACTAAATAATTTTTTAAAATTTTAATTACAATATTAAAGCTTAAATACTAGAGAGTGTGATATAAGTGCTATTAATTAACTAAAATTCAAAATACAATGTGATAGTTAAATGTGCATGATAAGTGTTGTATAGACATTGTGATTTTTGAATAGAATATATACAAAAGAATATATAGTATGAAATTTGAGTTTGAAACAAGTCTCACACCTACAAACAACAAATAATAAGTTTCCATTGTTTTTTAATGGTAAATTGGTTATCGTTTAATGGTAAAATCCTCCAAAATCTCACTTATCACATAAAATCCAAATAAATATTGATTTTCCAACTAGATTGGAACATTTTATTTCCATTTGCAATTTTTTTTACCAATTTGATGAAAATTTCTCTTTTCATTTGCATTGCTTTATATTTTAAATCTACATTAAAATATTCAAAATCAAATAATACCTAATTTATTTAAGAAAATAATCTAGATTTGTCTAAGTTTATTTCATTCCATTATTTAGCACTTATTATTAATTGTTTAATCCAACCACATGCAACTAGAACTTGCAACACATGGCATCCATATGCACCCATCCACAAACATGTACTCTCTAACATATTAACATACATATTGTTTTCTATCAGTGTAATCCTTGCACCTCCTTTAGGTACAAGTGCTAGTAGATATATTCCTCTTTAACAAATGTGATACAAGTGGTAAACTCAAAATTAATTTTTAACCAACATATATGAGAAATGTATATAATTATTAATCCTATAGTATATGACGTGTGAATCCAAAATCAACCTTCCATTAAATAATCTAGAGAAAAAATTAAAGTTTAGAACAATAAATTCTACCTATCTAACAAGTAATTAAGGTTGCAATTTTATGGAGGGGCTTAGGAACAATTTTATGGAGAAAGGGGTCTTATGAGGCAAAAAAAAACTTGTTACATGATCAATTAGAATCTTTTCTTGATTAATAAGACTCCTACTTTTTGGTTTGCAAATTTTGAGTGGGTGCATTTAGGGTAGGGTGAGAAATTTCTCCATCAACTTAGGAAAAAAAATCTCTATTTATATTTTTTAATCTCTTTGTTTGCAAATAAATATTTATTTTTAGTTAAATATCAATAGGTAACAAGACGTATTTGATAGGATCTTGATTTACAATGAATGGTAGATAACAAAATATCAAAGAGAAACTAAATATTTAGCAAGAGGATCAAATATTGTAGTTTTTAAATTGAATATGTGAGATTTTCGTAATGCAAACATAATCATAATTTGATTGATTAGATATATAATATATTTTTTCTAGAATTAAATATATTTATAAGGTGAATGTATTATTACAAATTTGAAGTATGATAGATGAGAACTTCCTAAATTTGTTTAACTAAATTATTTAGCATTAATTAAAATTGGTGAGACCACCAACTTTCATAAATTTTGGAACCTTAACTTTTGAACTTAAACCATGCTACAAAATTTATAAAACCACCCACTTTAAAATACTCCTAAAAAATTTCAATAGCACCCTCAATTTTTTGTAAGAAAGTCTCCCTCTCCTATTGCTAACTTTATTTTTTGTACCTGATGTGTTGGAGTCATTCTATGTATTTTCTACATGTTCATTAAATATCCATTCAATGTCTTGTTTCCATTCTTTGAAGTTTTGGCCACATCATACTCAAACATTAGTGTGGGTGTGCAAACATCTACATAGGTGATGTGTTGGAGGCATTCTATGTATTTTCTACATGTTCATTATATCCATTCAATGTCTTGTTTCCATTCTTTTAAGTTTTGGCCACATCATACTCAAACATTACTGTGGGTGTGCAAACATCTACATAGGTGTGCTACTATCTGACAACAATATAATCATATGACATCCATTTTCTATCCAAACATTAACTATTCAACTTTCAGATTCTTTTTAACAATTGTCACATGACTCATTGAAAGAAAACCTAATAATCATCTTAACCTTTTAGTGACTCTTAAGCTTCCCTCCTAAACCCTCCCTCATCTCTATCAAACAATTTTGAATTTTTTATGCAAACTATAGCCTTTTACTTGGATTCTTGAGCAAAACTTTATGAAAAACATTCTTATGAACTTGCCATCTCTAATGTAAAACCACATCACCCTATACTTATTATGAACATAATGATATCGTTAATTGATGCAAAAACTCTCACACAATCCAAAAACAGATGAAATATTATGAACTTGTCAACTCTTGTGTACAAGAACACATCATTCTATACATGATTATAGATAAAATAATTCAAAAGTAATAACGAAGTATAGAGGATAATTCTAACATAACCTTATTAGTAAACTTTTTCTGTAAGGGTAACCAATTGAAGGACAACTAGCAGTCTTGTTTCCAAAAGTACAACTGGAATTCTACACGTATTCTTGTCGAGTATATATATTTTTTAAGCCAGCACGATGAAATGTACGTACTTGTCCAATAAATTCTTGAAGCAGATAGAAAAAGGCTTTTCCTATTCAGTCTAGGAGGTATAGATGCTCCATAGCCATGAAAAGAAACGAGAACAGAACAAATTTCTTCATTATTTCATAGAAAACTTACGTCATGGAATAGAAAGAACAAATAGTTACAGGTCCTTCCACCGTTGAAGGACGGTATCTAGTTGTCTTTCTCGGTACAAAAGAAGCCATATATTTCAAACAAGATGTACGACTGAAACACACACTCAAATCAGTCACTAGAATTAAAGTTGTCGTATAAGAGCGAATTCCTATTCCACAACTGATAACATGCAGAGTATTGGTCTGAAAAGCATGTGATAAATCTTACATACATGAAAGTATCTACAGCTTTGTGATAAATGCAGATGGACAAACTATATTTAGAGCATCATAGAAATTATGTTTGGCTATTAACTCCTCATCATAAGTATAAGTATTATACAAATAACAAAAAATATCGTCTTTCTCCTCCTTTTCATACAACATGCAACATTGAACAATATTAAAGGGATAATAAATGTCTGCTGTGTGCGAGGGACTGAAACTAAGCCATGGTGTCTCAAGAACTTCTTAAGAACTTTCGTATTTCATGTGAAATGGAATAGGGAAAAATTCTTTCAGGAAGAGAAAAGTAGACCAGAACAAAAGCAATAAAGATTTCAATTTCTCTTGCTTCACAACATTTTATCACTCAAAACTATTGAATCCCGACCAAAAAGTACAGAGAATAACCTAAACGTTTTTGAGTCTTCTACAACAAGAAAGAAAAAAATGGGGATTTACCATCATTGGACAAGCAATTTGAATTGCTGGATGTAATCCAAAGTCCCTCAAGCTCAACATATTTGGCCACCCAAATGAATGGACTCACCTCAAATTTTCCCATTGATTACTGTTGTTGTTGTTGTTGTTGGTGGTGGTATTATATGAAGCTGCAGCATTCCTTTGAGAGTCCATGTTGGTGATATTATCTGCATGATGGTTTCTAATAAGAAAGTTTGCACTTGAGGCCCCTCCCACACCTAAAAAATCTCTTGTTAATCTGTCTCCTGCTGCGTGATCTTCATTTCTGTTTGCCATGCCTGATAATACTGATGACATTTGATTGCTCCCACCAGCTCCTTGCATTTTTTGTTGCATTCCATGGACATGATAGGCTTGCTGTTGCTGTGGGTTCCTCTCATTTTCAGCAACAACGCTGTAATTCCCACCATACATGGGTTGATGATGATGCATGCTGCTTAATCCAAACATGGGTCCTGTGGATCCAGCTGCAAGAGAATTCATGATAAGGTCTTGTAGACCTTCATTTTCTAACGATCTTGAACCATTTCCACTGAAAGACCTAGCCATATTGTTGGTGTTGGTGTTGGTGTTGGTGTTGTTGTTTATTGCATTGCCATTGAAGGCTCTCAGCAATGGGCTACTGCTACTTGTAGTTGTACCCATCTGTGCAGCTTTCTGAAGCAATGCAGTGGCTGACATTTGAGCATGAGTGGTGGTGCTTTGGCTGAGGTTCTGTTGGCTGTATAGATTGGGCAGACTCATACCTCCATGGTGGTGGCCATGAGGACCCATGCTGCTGCTACTACTACCACCACCATTATCATTACTATTGCTATTATTGTTGTTGTTGTTATTGATAGTGAAGAGTGATTGTGTATTGTTGTTGCCTGTAAAATCCTGCATTGCTGATCCAGAAACCCCACTTTGTTGGAGATCAGATGAAGCAAAAAGATCAGGATAAACCATCTGACTTCCAGGATTATTGGAGGACCCCATTGTAGGCAGCTGCATCAAGCCTGACAATGGCTTCTCATACATCATTCCCTGTGAATTACTACTACCACCATCATAGCCACTGCTGTCCTGAAGAATACCTGCTGCTTGTTGCATAGCTCTGGATGGCTGTTGAAAAAATATGGCAGAATTCATGCCACCTCCTCCTCCATGGTTAAGGCTTGCTGAAGGCCTGAAAGAAGAAGAGGAAGATGGAGCTGCCATGATAGACATTGGAGAACCTGACTGGCCTGCAGCTTGCAAGCCAACTAGAACGTTGTTACCATACAAATGGTTACCTGTAACTGCTAATCCTCCAGGAACCCTTGCACTTTCTTCAGCCAGTGCATCACAAAATGCTCTGTGGGTAATAAAGCTGTCCCTCCTATATAAAAATACAAATAATTATCTGAGATCCAGCATATAAATTCGTTAATTCGACAAGTATATCATACATATATAATTTGTACAAACTCATCAAAAACAATAAAACGGAAAGACCAGGCCATACCCCACATGCAGAATTCAGTAATATAAATCTAGAAAAGTCTGACTTCTTCTATACATAGAGTATTTAATTTTCATAGGTTTTAAAATTCATATATACAAATATGTTGTTTCATAGAATGCAACAAAATACCATACATATAATGTAACACAATATATAATACATGCCTCACGTGTTGGGTAGATGTAACCAAAACTATAGAGGTTACACGTGAATAGGCATGGCTATGGTTTCAGTGGCATCAGTACTCTAACTTTGAAAAAAAAGGGGTTGGTATCATTGCCAGAACTTTTGGCATCTTTCAAATTTAAGGGCTTGCTTTGAATTCGGTTGCAGAATATTTTTTTGGCTTTTACCCAGTAGTATCACGTGTCAATGCAATGTATGTGGTCAGTTTAAGCACGGGATTCTCAGAACCAGTTGCAGATCAAGAACTTATTGTGTGTCTTTTTGTGCATCAGAAATATCTATCCAAGGATGGCAACTGTTTTCACGTAGGGAGTTTTGTTCTATAATTGAGCTGCTTTCTGGTTTTCAGAAAAAAGCCAAAGATTTAATAATGGTTTGACACCATGATGCGTTTGGTACAGCTTGATGGGGTGTTTCAGTTGAGAAGTGAATTGCAGAAGCATAGTGTATTTATGCATGAGATAGGTCTAGATAAAGAGAACTAATAGTCCTAGCGTATATATTGGGCAGATCTAAAAAGTACTGTATATCTAAGAGTTGTATAGTTTTAGAACGTTTTTCAGTGAAAGATAGTGGAGAATATCGTGGCTGGAGATTTGGATCCAAGCAATTAGAATTCTCAAGTCTTTTGTTGTGGGTTATTTGTTAAGCCTCTTCAGCTGGTTGGGTGATATCTTATATAGATTTGCTATATTCAACTGTTTCAAGCTCATGTAGTAGTGGGGTCTTGGTACCTTCAAGAATAGAATAACTAGTGGATCAAGGTTTAGAAACAATACCGAAAGAATGTTTGATGTTCTGGTTGTATATATATTGGTTAATCCATATTTGACATTGATGGAAAGAGAAGCATGTTGGAAATAAGCACGCTATGAGGGCTCCAGAGGTTAGTTAACAAAGATGCAATAACAGTAATGCAGTGTTATCTAGTTTCAACTCAAACCAATTTAGGCAATCCAAGTAAAGCGTGTTTATATCTGATTTGGTGATTGTTTTTGCAATTTGCATCCAGATTCAAGGAAAATGTGCAAGGCAATGAAGGCACATGTGCGCTCAATTAGCTTTTTCATGAATGGTCATCACCATGTCAAGATGTTTTCTTTCTCCTATAAATACTTTGTTTCAATTGCTGTTTGGACACAACTTTCAAGAAGATGGCATTCATTCCAGACATAATAGAAACAATCACAGTTATAAAATAAATTAAGATCCACTGTCTTCTCCATATTTTTATAGCATCAAGCGACAATACCTGGAAAAAAGAGTCCCACAGTCACACCTATATTCTCTCGTACCACAAGTCTTAGAATGAGCTTTCCAATCCGACTGAACAGCATATCTCTTGGCACACTTATCGCACTTCCATTTCTTCTCTCCATGTTTTCTACAGAAGTGTTTTTTGATACCAGTGAGGTCTCCTAGAGCTCTGGATGGATCATGGTGTACACAAGTGGGTTCTGGACACAGATAAACCCTCCTCTTTATCTCTTTAGTAGTTCTTTGCCTCAACTTCCAGGGAAGATTATGTCCTCTTCTATGGAGCTGCAGATTTTGTTCTCTCTGGAATCCTTTGTTGCAGACCTCACAAACGAATCTGTTTGTAGCCATGAGAGTAGTGGGAGATAGGGCAATGATTTCTGCATCTGGGTCTGCAAAACCACAAAAGAAAAACAGAAGAAATCAAAGAAAACTTGAGTTAAGAATCAATCTAATTAAGAATACTGCTCTACTTCGTAATGAATCAGAAACAGATTTTGTTGGACTATATTACTATAAAATTACCAAAACTTTTTAAAACGATATTGTAAACAACCCTTCACATATCTACAGGTGAGGACTCAAGGAGGAATATACAATCAGTCTTTTGCTATAGAAAACACTCTCCTTTCTAAATTAAACCGATTAATATGGATGGTTAACAACAACATGAATCTTGGTATCTGTTCTGAAAGGGCCAGGGAGATCTTATCCTTTTACAGTTCTTCCAATCATGCCATGAAGGGCATCATCAATATCTGGAATTCCAATACTGAAAACATATGTGCTTCCTTGTGTTGTGATTCAACATTAAACAAATGGAGATCCATGAAAAGCATAACACATGGGAAGGTTCATATATATCTAATTATTTATACATAACATATCCGTGCTTGCCTGGTGTTCCAGGAAGATTTCTCTTTCTCTTTACTATGGCACTGCTGCTCCTGTTAATATCTGTGTTTGATCCTCCTCCTGCTGCTGCTGCTATTGCCGTTGTAGTAGTTGATTGCTGCTGCTGCTGTTGCTGTTGAACCATGTTAAGGTCCTGGTCCCTGCTGCTACTACTACTGACAACAGAGAGCTTGGGAGAAGAAGAAGACATTGTATTGAAGGTCTTTCGGATCTGGTAACTGCTGCTTCTTTGTCACTTATTCACCCAAACTGGATAAACATCATTATCATCACCACCATCATTAGAAACAAATCTCTCTTAACTCCCCAATTCTTCTTCTTCATCATCATGATGATCATGGTCTGCATCATATTCTCCAAAATCTGATTATGGTCTCTAGTTCTTCAATATATCATACCTGTCTTTGCCTGGAACTTTCTTCTGTGTTTTTGCTTTCCGTCTTCCTCTCTAATGCTCATATTTTTGTTCCTATCATTTTTCTTCCAAACTTGGCCTATTCTAAAATCCAATCCTAACACTGTTTGATCATCCTTGCAGCTGCTCCTGTCATGCAGGCTGTCTGCCTCTATGGGGCCAATTTGTGAGGGGCCACCGACCTGTAGGCCTCACCCTCTCCCTCCTCTATAATCATATCTTTATTCACATATGGACAAACCATCCTCCTCGACCTCTCGTTGATAAACACTATTAAAAAATGAAAATTCTAACTCCCACTCGTACCAAATTCACATATACAAAACAAAGAAACCAGAGACAAAACTATAACTTACATAAACTATGTATTTCTAAATTCCATCTGATCCTTGGCTTCCCGAAATCCTAATATATAAATGCTGATTCTGAGACAAATCTCCCCCCTCTCTAAATTTAAAACTTATCATATTGATATATGGTAATAAAATCATGGGTGCCTTGATCTAAACAAGGCAAGTCATAAGATCAGATGAATGAGGTTGGGATAGAGATGGACCACCAATGACATGAGTTCGGTTTAGCTGTCTTTATGACTGATGTAATACAATCATAAACTAATAAACAATGAGCCCTAGAGGTGGAAAGGTGGTATTGTAAAGAAGACGAGGAGTTAATTACACAAAAAAGGTAAATAGCAAGAAGTTTATTGCATTTTAGGAATGAATTTTACTATTAATCTTAAACATCTTGTTAAATCAAGATTTTGAATTATAAATTAAAAGGGAGAAGAGTTTTTATATATAGGTTATGTATTTGTTCGCAGCCGCTGCGTGCGTAACACATTGAATAAATTAATATATTTAGGGTTATGATTAGAGTTAGCATTTAGGATTAGGGTTTATATCATGGTCAGGGTTAGCATTAGGGTTAGGGTTTGGTTTGGATTTATTATTATGATTAGGGTTAGGGTTTAGTGTTAAGGTTGGGTTTATAGTCATAGTTAGTGTGAGAATTATGTTAGCGTTAGGGGTAGATTTATGGTTAGGGTTAGGGTTTAGTGTTAAGGTTGGGTTTATAGTCATAGTTAGTGTGAGAATTATGTTAGCGTTAGGGGTAGATTTATGGTTAGGGTTAGGGCTTGGATTATAATTATAACAGGTTTCAGGTTAGGTATAAGGCTTTGGTTAGTGTTAAGGGTAGGGTTGGAATTACTATGAAAAGGAAGAAGAGTTTTTATAGTGGTAAGAATAATCAAAATAGTTAGTATCTCATTTTAGTGGAGGACATGGATGATGAAGTGGTTAAATCTAAGTCATTTGGTAAGCACCTTTCGTTCTATACTTCAAATTTTAAATAAGTATTAAATATTTTTATGTTAATTTTTTATAATTACAATTATATATATAAACATTTTTATATTTAAAATGATTTATTTTAGTTAAATAAATGTAATTAATTAATGTTTAAATAAAATTATAAATTATAAAGTTGGGTTAGTTTTTAAAATTTATAAAAATCAAATTCAAAATTAAATAGATTAATTGTTCTTAATGTTTTATAATTACAATTATATATACAAACATTTTTATATTTAAAATGATTTATTCTAGTTAAATAAATGTAATTAATTAATATTTAAATAAAATTATAAATTATAGAGTTGGGTTAGTTTTTAAAATTTATAAAAATCAAATTCAAAATGTAAATAGATTAATTATTTGGATATTAATTTATGATTTAAATATAAAAGTTTTTGTACAAAGTGTCTTGAATCTATTTATTAATATCTCAAAGTTTTGTGTTCTTTATTGACTTGAGAATTAGATTGTACTCTATCAAGATTTAGATCCATGTGTTTGGACCTAAACTTGCATGTTGATATGAATGCAGGATTCATGATGATAATATGGTAAATCCTCATAATCTTTGACCTCTTTCACTCTCATGTCTAAAATCATTTTTTTATATGAACATGCGATGTTTATAAACACATTTGAGAAATTTTTCAAATTGTGAGGATCACATTCTCCTCAATCAATAACACAGTTTGGGTAGGGAGTCAATTGAGCAATCACCTAAACCTAGCAACCACACATATCAGCCATAAAAAACATTCTAAGAACTATAAGCAATGAAAACTTTTTTAATTGTCTAAAGTCTACCTTCAAGGCTTACAATAGGTTGGTGAGAAACCTAAACTCATTACACACACACAACCTCACATGCTCTACCAATTATGGCTTATACTAACAACCATCAACATTGTCATGTTACTGCAAGTTCATACACAAGCATGATCCAAACATCTATAGTCCATTTCTATGATATACACATGGAACTCTACTTGTAGCACTTTCAATGTTTGTACTCTAGACTATCTGCATATGGTTTTGAATGGCTTTCACAAGAAAATAAATGGTTTTTTATTTTTTGAATTGATATTGTAATTGTCCCATTATTTCTTCTTCATTCTTGATCAAATATAATTTTTCTATACTTGGAAAATATTTTATAAAAGCTCCATAAATGATATATATATTTTTATATTACCATGGCCTTCCTAGTAATAAATGACATACATCCATAGGCATAACATTACATGATACTAGATTAACACACACAAGGGTGTATGAATTGGTTTGATGGGATTTCAAAAGGATTCTCTTACCTAAAAACAACAAACACTAAGGGGCTTGGTCCTAGTGGTAATGGTGTGAGTATGCAAGTTCTGGGAGGACCAATACCTAGATAGTGTCAATGGGAAGCTTTATGAGGAAGAGGTGTCAATACTAGGCCCTTCGATATTAGGGTCAAATGCGCTTTTGGCCCATCACACCCAATAAATCATGTCATGAAGTGGGTACAAGGAATATCTTTAAAAAATAGATAATGTAGGGCATATTTATGCTCAATCAAAATGGAAATTTATAGTAAGGAGGTGCAAGGAATGAAATTGAAGGGTGAGAGAAAATCCTCGGTACATCAAATGCATTGAATGAAAATAATCCCTTATTCTAGTGAGCATCCAATTATTTCTTTCAGATAGGAAGTATTATATAAGGAATATAAATTTACATGCAAAGATTTTATTTGTAGAATTGATATTTTATGGCCTAGATTAGTTGATTTTCATGTATTAATTACTAAATTTTGGTCAAAAAAAGTTAAAAGGAACAATAGCAGTTTATTCAAGTGCACAAGGATTTTCTATTTTATTGTGCCAATATGTAGAGATATATCATGAATCTTAGTGAATGGGCCTTGGTTCTGGCATAAGAATGTTCTCTTAATGAAGCCATCATTTTTAGAGTTTAGTTCTTGATGACTAAGTCATTCATGATAACGCCAGTATAGATTTGGCTCCCTTATTTACCATTATAGTTTTGGGTGGAAAATTCCTTCCAAGGGATAGGAAATATATAAGGAGATCTCTAATGATTGACCCAAAATAGACTATTTAATCTACTCTACTTCTATCAAGATCTAAGAGGAGCTAGATATATCAAATATATTTCTAGAGGAAATACAACTTAAATTGGAAGATAGGATTTGGAAATAAGTTCTTAAATATGGAAATACTTCATTTCATCATAAGAAACTAAGGGTGAGATAAGAAGCCTTAAATATTCAAGTATTTCATTATTGAAAAAGTGGGTTGGTGATTGCTCAAGGAAGCCAAAGTCTAGATGGTGATCATCATGTCTAAATGCATAGAGAATGAAAATCCATTTTCTTTCATATCTAATGAAGAATTCCCTTAGGTCTTGATTTGATAACATTCCTATCTAAATATAGAGTATTTCTTAGGAAAGGTGTCAAATAGAAATTATGTATTGGTACTTTAGTTTATTTTTGGGATGATACTTAGCTAATTTATTACCCTATTACTTCTTTTGAGTGTTCTATCCCTATAAGAGATATTTTAAATTGAGTTTTAGAACCATTGAATGAGATTATTTGGACTAGGATGGATTTATAGAAGATGGAAGGTTTTGTCCTTTATTATATGCTCATGGGGGATCTCTTCATTGTTGGATAGACTATGAAATACTTTGAAGGGTTTCCACATCCTTTGAGAGCTTTGAAAGATGATGTTTTAATCTAAGTTGATTCTCCAATTGATACATTCTATCTCCTTAGGTTATTATTTTGTTCTCCCTATTTTGAAGCCTCGCCCTTTTTGTGTTGATCTTTGGCTTAAACATTTAACTCTTAAAAAAAAATTTCTTTGGTTGGTTGTCCAAAATAAAATCCTCTTTGTGGATAACCTTGTCAAAAGATATTTTCTTCGTGTCAACTAATGTGCTCTTTTTTTAGCTAAGGAGTATTTGGTCTCTTATATTTTCATTGAGTGCCTCTTATCTTGGATTTTTTTGGGGGCATAGCCTTTCTCTTTTTGGCTTGGAATGGGTCAAATCCCATATTCCTAACCTTTTGTCTCCCTAGTATTCCCTATTTCATAACCATTCACTTAAGTTACTATTTTCTCCTATCCTTCCACATGTTGTCTAGGGTCTTTGGTTGGAGAGAAATGTTGGATTGTTCAATGGTTTTAATACCTTTATAGTTTGGGTGGCTCATTCTGCCTCCTTGGCCATTAAAGAGAACTTTAGTTTTTCTTATAGGGATAAGGTCTATTCTTTTGATCGTGTTCATGTATCCCTTGTCGATTCTAAGATTGTGAAGGGTTGGGATTTAGTACTTGACATTAGTATCTCCTTCCTTAAGGTTATTCATCATCATCATTGTGCTTGTTGGAAGTGTCCCTTACAATCATGGTATAAATTGGACTTTGATGAGACTTCTAAAGGAAACTTTGATCTAGCTAAGGGTGATGTTGTTATCAAGGATCAAGTATTTCTATGGAAAATTATCAATATTTCCTTGATCAATTTGAAAATTAATCACAACCACTTTGTGGAATCCTTTGCTTCATTTTGAGGAGTTACTCTAAGGAGGTTGGTATTCTTCAACTAAAAATTAAAGGTGACTCTCTAATTATTACAAATGTATTTTATAATTCTCAATCCTCTAGTTGGTTCATTTCCCACACCATTTTAGTGATGTATTGGTGATCCCTTTCATGTTATTAAGATATTCACAATCATGAGAAATCAAGAAGTGAGCTCTTTAAAGTTTGAGAAACCTCAAACATAGTATATATTATAGGGTAGGAAATAGGGTTTAGAATTAATCATGGTTTATGTTTAGCTTTATTTTTTAAATTTCAACATACATCCTTTCTAAAAGTCCTACCCATTAGCATATAGCATATACACATATAAATTTAGTGACTAGCACATATTTGTATATTATGTATAGTATCACATAAGCATAATAGTCATTAAATAAGAAAATATAATGAAATCAAGCCAAGGCAATGACCATTCAACTAAAGTCAATTGTTGACATTGAGTGGATAATGACGAACAAGCAACTATAACCAAAGGGATGAAGTTTGACAAAATATATTATACAACACTAGTTACCACATTTTCTTCCCTTTGCATTACTTAAGCACAATGTTCAATTCTCCTCCATTATATTCTCCCTCTAGTAAGAAATATTGAACATCACAAACATAACACAACAAATTATATAAATAATAAATTGTCATATAACTGAAATTAATAACAAATAATTTATAACAAAATAAAAAATTAAGCCAATTCAAATATATCATATTACATAATAAATCAAATTACTTGCAAATTGAATTAAAACAATTAATAAAAATAAATATTTATCATTTATACATATTATTCAAACAATAATCAAATACCCAATATCAAAAATTCATTTCAAATATCTTAATCACATTAAAATTTTAATTATTTAAATAAAGAACAAATCACAATACTAGATACCCAATTATTACCTCCTTCCAAACTCTACCATTTTATAATCATATATATTTTGATGATATTTATTCCTAATAGCCCTAATATTTTTAAAACACATGTTTGAGGTTGTGAAAAGATTATTTTAATACTAATCATAATCAAATGATTATTTACATTTTCTATAAATCTTTGTTTTGCATGCGTCATAAAAATGATACCAAGTTTTCACAATCTTTAATGTTGTTCGTTATTATTTGTAGATATGATTGTGTTAGAGTTTGTCGATCAACATTTTAGATCACACTCTCAAGATAATAGAGAGTTATAAGAAAAAAAACGATCTGAAACATTGAAAAAAAATGATCCGAAACATTGATACAAAAACTCTAACACGATGGGGTGGAGGGTATAGCTCAATTGGCTAAAGCATCCTATTGTAGGCAAGAGGTCACAAGGTCTAGTCTCCCCTCTGTCCCCGTTGTACCAGACGGCGTGTCGTGCCAGCCTTGCTGATCACATGAAAAAAGTTTACCAGATACACTGCCTTTTATAAAAGGGGCTACCCGATTTCTCCAGTCTTAAAATGAAAAACTCTAACATATTAAATCCAGAAATAACCACAAACATATACACTTTTGAAAAATATCCAGAGCTTCATCTATTCTCTCGTGCTTTATTACAGAACATTCATTTGCCCAGTATTACGTAGAACTTTTGTGTGAACTGTATCTCCTCACTTTTCAATCAATTCAAAGTATGCAAATATATGTTTGGTCCGATTTAAGGAGGTAAGAGCTGTTGGTGCATGATCTCTATTAATTTTTGCTATCATCTTCTACCCACGTCAGACCAAATGCATGGAATCTTTTATTTAGTTTTAGGTGGTGTAAAGTGACATCAAGTAAACTTTGAATGTTATAACACCTTTCCCAAGAGTTCACATGGCCGCCATTGACTTTATTTTCTTTGATCTACTGTCACAAAGGCTTTCACTTGTCAATTATACATCCACCGACTAAAACACGCGCTCAAAAAAAGGTCATTTGAGATGGCATACCAACTAAAGAGGAGCTGCCAAACACAATGAAATAAGATGATATTGAAAAGAAAAACCCTTTTGTCAATGAGTCTGTTATTAATTTAGTTGGTTTTATACATTGGGTTTAAGGATCATGGCCAATTATCAGATCACTTTCCCTGTTTCTCATTTGAATAATAGCTTTATCTGTCATTTATTGTTTTCTTTGAACTTGGTTTGAATTGAACTTATAACAAAATAAATATTAAATAAATCATTTCAGCAAATCTTTGACAAAAAATATATTACAACAAATCTTTGACCTGTGTATAATTTATAATTTGTAAATAATAGACTTGAAGATAGTGATATTGAGTCTCAATTTCTATGGAGCAGGTTAAAAGTTTATAACAGTAAAATTTTGGAAGTTATGATTCTATTTCTTTTTAGAGACACAAGTTATTGCAATTGTAAATTTATAAATTTGTACTTTACAATTAAATTTATCAAAAAATATATATAGAGGGGTAAAAAAGGATAAATATATTAATTAAGGATATAGAAAAAATTATAAAAAGATCTCCAAACAGCAATAGTTGTTACTAAAGTTCAAAGGATAAAAATTAAGGAGATTTTCCACAAACTTACCATCTTATGGAATTAAAGGAACCCATGTAGCTAGAAATGAAAAATATACTAGAATGATCAAACCAAATCATTATGAAGGAATTAAAGAAACTGTAAATATTGAGTAGAAAATAAGAACTCCCAATCTGTGATATTCTACTTGTGATCAACATGAGAGACCCATTTGGCCAAATAGTCTACAATAGCATTCTATTCTCTAAGAATATAAATAAAAGAGATGGAATCAAATTTTCAAGAGAGACAAAGAATCTACTCCATAAAAGATGCCAACCCCCAAGAAGATTCATGAGACCTCACATTATTCAAAAGGGAGACCAAAATCATGGAATTGATCTCACAAATTATCTTCTTCCAACCCAAGTCACAAGCTTTCTTCAAAACCACGAGGATGGCTAAAGCCTCCATCTAATTAATAAATATTATTACATTTATTGTTTTATATTTATATAGACAAAAATTATATATAAGCATTTACTGTTTGGTTGAAATGAGAGTAGACATCATAAATGGCCATTATAACAATAGAAGACAATATTTACATTCTTGATAGTGGTGAGATGTCTCTTACATCTACAATTAAGGATAAAGATGTTCATAATCTCTTGGATTGTTTAGCTTAATATGAGAGTAATGATTGTTAGCGCCTTGCATGTTAATAGAGATTAGTGATATGAGCACATATCATGGCTTATTCAATGAATCACAACATATGATATGAGCGACATGTTAAAGAGTCTTAACATAGTTAATTATAATCAATTTATTCTCTTATAATTAAAATCATTTAAATGGGATTTATTTTATTTTATTTTAAGTCTAATTCTATTAAATATTAAATATCAATGTTAAGTCTTATGAACAAAATTTATGTAAAAATAATAATAAAAGAATCCATTAATGAAAGGTAATATGAGGTAAATTCTCCAATAATGTCATTTAATTTTTTCATAAAATTGATAAGACTACAAGTAGAACACAAAGATCTTCCTACAAAGATGGGGCAACTAAATACCCAAAGTCTTTTTACTTTCTTATTATTTACAAGTAATGATTTAATCAAATAAGTCAATTAATATTTGAAGTGATTATATACTTCAAAAAAAAAAACTTTAATAGTTGTTAGCATTAATTAAGGTATTTATAGAAATGTTCAAGACTAACAAATAAATGTTCAATCTCAATTCATAGTTTTTGTCAAAGATAAAAAAAACCTTGTTCATAAAGTAAACATAGATATTCAAGTGCTATCCACTCACAAAGAAACTACACATGATCTCTTATTATAATATATAACTTGCCTTTTAACTTTGTTTCTTGCTCCAAATTGTTATAAATTCTATATGTAACTCTCTTATTTATAAATCCCCCCCCCCTCTCTCCCCCTCTCTCTCTCTCTATATATA
Source organism: Sequoia sempervirens (assembly GCA_007258455.2). Lineage (NCBI taxonomy): Eukaryota > Viridiplantae > Streptophyta > Pinopsida > Cupressales > Cupressaceae > Sequoia > Sequoia sempervirens. The sequence goes on from VDFB02253495.1 coordinate 147,329, forward strand.
ATTTAAAATATACCAATATCAAATTATATAAAAAAATTATAAAATAATTTGTTAATGAAAGACAATATGAGACACATGCTCTAATAATGTCATTTATTTTTTCACAAAATTGATAAGATTGCAATAAGAACACAAGCCTTCCACTTGGTTTCTCTTCTAAAAACCAAGGCCAATCAAACTACATAATAAGGTGGGGACAATCCAAAGAAAAATCTCACAAACTATAATATAAAATGCAAATGTTCAAATGCTTGAAAAGCAAGTAATCATCATACATCATTGGAAAAATCAACTCTTCAAGTAGTAGTCAATCTTATTGTACCCAAGTGTTAAAGGTATGTTGTCAAGCCATAAAAACAAATGATAATTATTTTTCTTTCTCTAAATTAATCTTTTGTACCCAAGTTTTAAAGGCATGTTTTCAAGTCATAAAAACAAGTGATAATTATTTTGCTTCTTCTAAATTCCCAATGTCTTTTTTGCTTTCTTATTATTTGCAATTAATGATTTAATCCAATAAATCAATGAGTCTTTGAAGTGGTTATGTACTTTAAAATATATAATTGTAAGCATTGATTAAGATAATGATGGATTCAAGATTAAATAATCAATATTCAATTTCAATTGACCATTTTTGTCAAAGATTAAAAAGACCTTGTTCATAAAGTTTATACAAATATATATTTGAGTGCTATCCACTATGTATAATGTCTTTTTAAATATATAATCTACCTTTTAAATTGTTTTTTATTTCTAATCTAATTTGTATTTACTCTATATATTATTTTAACAATTTTAATATATACTTTTAAATAGAAAATAATTAAAAAAACTTAATCAGTGTGAACAATAAATATCAATATTAAAGCCTTATGAATATAAATTCATGCAATAATGATAGAAGAATACATTAATGAAATATGATGTCAAACACATATTCCAGTAATATAATTTAAATGTGTCATAAAATTGATAAGACAACAATAATAACACAAGCCTTCCTCTTGGTTTCCCTCTTAAAGAGCATGGCTATTCAAACTACATAGTATTCCAAGGTGGGGTCAAGCTAAAGAAAAATATCAAACTATAATATAAAATGCAAATCTTCAATGTTTGCTTGAAGAGTAAGTAATCATTTATCAAATATCATTGACAAAATTAACTCTTCAAGTAACAACTAATCTCATTGCTCCCAAGTTTGAAAGATCATATATTGTAGGACATAAAAACAAGTTATAATTACTTTATCCCCTCTATATACTCGATGCCTTTTTGAATTTTGTACTATATTTGCATGTAATGATTTGATCAAATAAATTCATGAATATTAGAAGTGATTATGTACTTTCAAAATATATATATTTGTTAGTATTTATTGAGATAATGATGGAAGTGTTGAAAAGCATTGTTGAATTCAAGATTAAGTAATCAATGTTCAATTTTAGTTGACAATTTTTGTCAAAGATTAAAAAAAATTGTTCATAAAATTAATACACATATATCTAGAAAATTTGTACATAATCTTTTATCATAATATATATTCTACCTTTTCAAAATATTTCTTACCCTAAATCATTATACTTTGAATGTATTTCTCATATATATATATATATATATATATATATATATATATATATATATATATATAATCAAATTTAGAATATTTATACTTCTTTTTATTTTTGCCACTGAACCAAAACTATGATAATTATTAAAAGAAAGCAAAGAATAACTAAACAATCTTATTCTTGGTTAGCTAAGCTAGAAATTGAGCAATATAATAATGTGATGGGTATGCCATTATTTTAATGTAATTTTTTTGGTGGAAGCTTTGAACATTATATGGAGGAGAGAATGAAGATATTCCTTCTTTATTAAAAAGATACTTATCACGTCATTGTGGTAGGGCAGCAACGACTATGTTTTAGAAGGCGTAAAATTGTATATAAGATACTTTTTAAATGAAAGTGAGGAGACACCTCATTTAAAAAAAAGGGATAATGAAAACTTATTTTGAACCCTAATTCAAGGAAATAAAATATACTTCTTAATATATTGTTGTTATTATCAATGTTAAATAAAGCAATTAAATATTAATGAATATTAGATAGAGAAATTGTGTGTGATTAATTAATTAAAGTAATTGAGATTGTAATTAAATATGTTGAAGATGTATATGAGATGGGTTAGGGTTATTTATCTTGAAATTGGATCATTTTTGGTAATGTCTAATGTTAGGCTACCACATAGATAGAGGATCTAAAAAATTATACTAGATTTAAAAAAAAAAAATTAGACTGTAGGAATCGGGTAGCCTCCCCTATAAACTACAGTACATCTGGTAAACTTTTTTCACGTGACTAGTGGTACTGGTGCAACACACCCTCTAGTACCACGAGGACAGGGAAGACTAGACCTTGTGACCACTTGAATTATACTAGATTTGAGATCAAAGAGTTGATGCTACTAAAATATGATAAGTTATGTGTTTGGTACATAAGCATGACAACAATCTAGGTGCATAATTTCATTCAAATTTCCACAACGACATCCTAAATTCTAATTGGATCTTCAATACATGTAGGACATGCTTATTTGATGGCATCTATAGCAAGGAAAAACTAGATGTGCTAAGGAGCACAATGGGGCTTGTTATGCAAGGATTGAAGTTCATGACTCCCTTGCACCTTAGTTAAGACCTAAGATAGAGTTAGTACTAATAGTAACATAGACAAGAGGTGTTCATGGCTGTTAAGGTGAGGTATCAATTGATGTCAAGCTGAGGTTTCAAAGGATGCCAAGGTGAGGTATTAATAGATATTGTAGTGATGGTTGTTAATTATCATTGAATCCCAATGCAATTTGGTGAGTGATTGTGTTAGAGATTTGCTTAGAGTGTGCCTTGATAATAAATTTTAATTAATTTATTTCATGTTGTTAATGGGTGATGATGCCTAATGTTAATTGATGATGAGTGATGACTGATTTAGGTCCAAAAGGAGAAATATTTGTGATTCTTTGTCCAAAAAAAATCGGCGATGTTATTTATTACATGTGCATGTGTCCTATAATGATATATATATATATAGCACCCTTGATTCATGATTCAAAATTTTGTTGCCTACCTAAATGAGTAAAAATTAGATCCTCATATTGTTACCCTAAGAAACTAGGATTTTAAATTTTAGAAACAAGGGTATGTGAATGTGCCTATGATATTTTTGTTGGGATAGGTGTGACCTCATACAACTTACAATTCTAATGCTTGAAAATATTTATTTAATAATATTTTGTGTAATATTTGTGGGCCCATGTGTGAAAGGTGTCCCAATTAATGATTTGGTCATTATGTCATTTGTATGCCTAATTATACATGAGTAATGGTATGTACTTTAGAATATTTTGTTATAAGGGATGTGTAAGAGCATCTATAACAGAACATTATTATAGGGAGTTACATTGTTGACTAGGAACCTTGACCAACTTTATAACACATGTTAGGATGTGTCATGTGTCATAGAGAATCTTTTGAGGGAGTTTATGGGGCCAAAATAGAGTTCCCAATATGGTAAGTGGATTATGACAAAGTTATTGAACATTATGAAAATGTAAGAGAATTTAATATTGTTAGCATGTTGACTCATCATGGATTGGGGTACTGGAATTTGGGCCCTAGATCTGGGTACCATATTTGGTTCACGGTATTGTCCTATGGTTTGTGGTTTACCAAATATGGTTTCTTGTATTTTATCTCCTTTATATTAGGTACTTAGATTGGATCCAAAATAACAAAGGTGATTATGTATGGACCTGACCAATTATGACTGAATTTTCCCTTTTGGTCAAGTGGCACATTACATTTCTCTAGTTCTCATAAAGAATGAGATCACCAATATTGAAAGTATAGGGAATAATATTTTGATTTTAATGCTTTGATAAAGATTTCTATAAAATGTATGGCATGGTAAGTGTCATCATCAATCGACCCTCTAAGTGAAACTCGTAAAGATGGAATTTTCAACTCTAAAGGCATAATAGCATTGGCACCATACACGAGGTTATATGAAATAGTACCAGTAGTCATACAAACACTCGTGCAATAGGTGCACAATGCATAAGTTAATTGAGTATGCCAATCTTTACCATGCTTGTTGCTTGTCTTATGCAAAAAAATTTCAATAATTTTGTTCGACACTTCAGCTTGGCCATTGGACTACAGATATTAAGGTGTATAAAATCAATGTTGAATATGAAATTTCTCCAAGAATTGTTTTACCTCATTTTTCTCAAATGTTGTACCATTATCAGAGACAATGGTAGAAGGTAATCCAAAACAAGAAATTATTTTATTTAGAAGAAAGTTGTAGATTGTTTCAGCGTTAGTGGATTGAAGTGGAGTAGCTTCAACCCACTTTGTGAAATAATTTACATTGTTTTTATGATGAAGGTATGTACCTTAGAAGGAGGGGGAGATATCTTTCCAATGATATCCAAACCCCATGTTTGAAAAGGCCAAGGAGAATTTTGAGTACAAAGTTCATGTGCAAGAGCTCGGATAAGATTGCTATGTTACTGACATTGGGGACATTTCTTGACAAAGGCAAAGGAGTATTGATCCATTGTTTTCCAATAATATCCCATGTGTATTAGTTTATGCATTAGAGATTTAACACCAAAATGCCCATCCCCAAAGCCTGAATGGACTTCTTGAATGGTAAGGGGCATTTCAACCTTAGTGAGATATAAGAGAAGAAGAAAATTATAATATTTGTGATAAAGAACATTATATAGGATGATATAATGAGCCAAAAGCTTTCATATCTATACATGAGTGTTCTTACTTGCATCATCAAGAAATTTTCTAGGTTTTAGATAATTATATATATGAGATTACCATTCCCCTGATTTTATATGTGCACACATAATTATCAAGTTTAGGTTTATTTGAGACAATAGGAGAGCGAAGAATTTGGACCACAAAGTGATATTCATATGCGTTATAGTTAGGGTGTACAAGGGATGCAACGCTCACCATTGCATCCATGTGACGGTTTTATCTCCTAGGAACACTGTCAATGGTATAGAAAGTAAAGCGATTAAGCAAAGATAAAGACAAATATCAATACTGAGATAGCTTACACTCTTTAGCTTGATACATTTTAATGATCTAATTTATGATTAATTCAAAGTCATCATGAATGTGGATATATTTAATTTTAGAAGCTATCACGACATTCAATCCAATAATGAGGGATTCATACTTAGTGATATTGTTAGTACAATGAAATTCTAATCAAAAGGAAAAAGGAATTGCCTTTCCTTTAGGTGAAATAAGAGCTACACCTACTCTAGAATCAGTTTGACACCTCGATCCATCGAGAAATACATTTCCTGACTTAAAGAAAACAAACTTTCATCTAGGAACAAGTCTAGATTAGGGAAGGCATTAGGTGAGGGGACTCCTGCCAACTGATTAGTGAGAACTTGACCTTTGATTTATTTTTGAGTAATGAATTGAAGATCGAACTTAGGAAACAACATCACCCATTTCGCCAACCTTCCAAAAAGATCAGTTCTAGAAAATAAGTGTTTAATAAGAAGGCCAATTTTAACTATTACATGAGTCTCTACATGGAGAAGGTAGTGTCTTATCTTTTGCATTGCAAAGATGAGAGCAAGAAATTTTTTTTCCATTGCAGAGTAATGAGTTTCATAGTCAACTAGAACATGAATAATGTAATAGACTTCTCTTTCCTTATCTTCATTGTCATGCTGAGCTAATAAAGTTGTTAAAGCATGAGGTGATTCTAAAATATGTAGTAGGAATGGTCTATCTTGCATGGTCAACATTAATATGGGAGGATTAGCCAAGTATTTTTAATGGACTCAAAAGCCTCTTGACACTTATCATCCCATCGAAAGTACACATCTTTCTTCAACAAGCGCATGAATGGAAGGGTACGATTAGCCAATTGAGGTATAAATCTATGAATTGCTTGAATCTTCCCTTGCAAACTAAAAAGTTGAGATATGTTCTTAGGTGGAGGCATGTTAACAATTGCATCAATCTTATTTTTATTGACTTTGATTCCATGATGAGAGACAATAAATCCTAGTATTTTGTTAGCATCTATGTCGAACACACAATTAAGAAGATTTAATCTCATCTTATAGAGTTGAATCCTTTCAAAGATAAGATGAATATTATTAATGTGATCTTGACGAGTTATAGATTTAGCCAAGATGCCATTGACGTAATCCTCTAAGATCTTATGAATGAAATCATGAATATTAGATTCATTACACATTGATAGGTTGCTCCAGCATTCTTCAACCCAAACGACATGACTACATAACAAAAGGTACCCCAAGGGGTTGCAAAGGTTGTCTTATATTGATCTTTTGGATTAATAACCTGATTTGATTGTATCACAAGAATCCATCCATAAAGGAAAGTAAGGCATGGCCTATGATAGAATCTACAATCATATCAATATTTGGTACAACAAAAAATCATCTTTAAGAGAATCCTCAGTACTTGATCATGAAAGTAAATGCAAACACAAATACGACCATCGGGTTTTCTAACAGCTACAATATTTGAGATCCTAGGTGTGTAGTCAATGGGACAGATAATCTACCAACTTTTAAAATATTTTCTATCTTTGTCTTGACTAACAAGGCCACCTTGGGATTCATTTTATGAATCTTTTTCTTTACAGGCTTGGCATCGAGACATAGAATGATATTATGGACCACAATGGAAGAATCAATAATGTGCATATCCTCATATGACCAAAAAAAAATGTTAGGATAATGATGCAGAAGATTAGAATGTGATTTAGATTCTTTTGAAAAAAGAATCTTAATTACCTTTTTAGAAGACTTTGGGTCCATGAGGACATCAAAATCATCTCCTTACAGTCTTTAGGATGTGGCATAGATGTGTTTTCACCATCATAAGATAAAGAAGCATTCTCATCAACACTTACAATAGATTCTCCAAAGTATGCTTGACAATTCAAGAGATATGGGAACCAAATCTTATGGCGATAAGAAGTGAGATCATAATAGACACCCAAGAATTCTTCTAGAGCTTCTTTTGAAGAGAAAATGTCTAGAGGAACTTCATTAGAATCTACTTTTCTTTCAATGTATTCCAAATGAACAAGCTTAAGAGGAAGAAGTTCGACAAAAACCATGTTGATATTCAACCAAGGCTTTTCCCTAGACATTGTGGGGTAGTATCCAAGTCCAATCTTAGATTCACATGGATCAACCTCTAAGGGGACTTTAATACCTTGTTTATCACACCCACAACCTCTACCTTCATAATTGAATTTAGAGAAGATGTTATATCCTGGTCCATAATGCAATTGCAATTCTTGAGAAGGAAGATTAGTATAAAGAGCATAATCAATATTATAAGTATCACCTTGCTTCACAAAAGCATAATCATCCTTCTTAGTGAGGTGCAAATGATATTTTTAGAGTGTTTAAGTGGATTGGATCTACTTTGTACTCCTCAATGTAAGATTCGATGAAGTTCAGAGATCCCTAATATTCACCCAGACATGCATTTGATTTAGGAGAAGAAATAGGAGTATACTCAGGACTTTATTATTTAAGAGAATCTTCTTTAGGGACACTTTTCTCAAGAGTATATTTTGTAAGAGATATTGTCAAAGTAGATGAAGACACATTGGAAGACAATGAAGGAATGTAATTTTGAAAGGTAGGTGTAACCGAGGCATGACCAGTTGTTTCCATTTGACATAGGTGCATAGCATCAGGGTTAGCCTTGATCATAACTATTTGATTTTTAACAACAAACTTAATAGAACCATGAAGGGTAGAAGTGACTACTCCTAGAGCATGCATCCAAGGTCTACCCAAGAGGAGATTATATGGTAAAGGTCTTGGCATAACACACACCAGGCTAGGAATAATGATTGGTCATATCTTTAAGGGAAAGATAACAATGCCCAAAGCTTGTCGGCCAATATTATCAAAGCCATGAATGAATAGAGAAGATGCGACAAGATAAATGGAATAAACTTTAACTTTAGGCAAAAGATCAATACTACAAACATTGATTGCCAAACTATTATCAATGAGAGTTCATCTAATACCAACATTATTAACATAAACAATTATCATTAATGGATCTGCTTTCTTTTGCACTTCTAGAGGTGAGAGTTCATGTAGATAGAATACAATATTTGATGAATATGCTTGAATATGATCTATCAACGCATTCACATCTATCGGCCTAGTAGAAGGTAAATAATATTTTGAAGAGCTTCCTAAAGCATACATTGATAAATCGGGGTAATCTAAAGTAAATCCTAAAGTGGGATCTTAGTAGGAGTAAAATGAAGTTTCTTGATAAGATCATACCCCCTTTGTTGCTTGACTAGAGGTTTAGGTGCTTGAGGAAGATCTGGTTGAGAAGGTGGTAAAGAAGTAGGTTGATCAACATTTTGTTTATTCCTTCTAGTATTATTATATGTGCTATTGCATTATAAAAAGTTGGGTAAAATTATAAAGTTGTGTCACACTTTTATAAAGGAAACACCCAACACTGATCCAACTTTTAAACTTGAAACACTAAAAAGTACCTATATATTTTGAATTTTGAAATGATGTAAACTAATAAAATGTGTATTTGTTAGTATATTTTATGTTTTTGAATATAGTTTTTTATAAATTGACACTATAATTTGGTTTCTAATAAAATGCTAAAAAATGAAGTTACATGAGACGTCAATCTTTATATAATAAATTTTAGTTTTTTTTCTTCAAATTTTCTTTGTATTTATAACTTGAAACTTTAGTGCATGGATATTATTTTTTTTCAAATTTCAAAATATATATTTTAAATAAATATTAAATGTGTGTGTTTATTAAAACAGTTGTTTCCATTTGGATATCAACTTTTCTATTGATTGATTAATTATTCCGAAAATAGAAAAAAAAAAATTATACCATCTTGATATAGATTCTTTATCTAAAGGTATCATATTTTTAATTTGTAGTTAAGTTTTAGTATTTTTCTTTATATAACAACCTAATATTTTATAAGTTGATAACCACTTTGTAAAATAATAAAAAGTAAAATATAAATAATAATTAAACTATTTATATATATATATATATATATATGAAAACTACACTTATGGATCTACAAAAGGGTATTTTTACATTTGAAAACAAATGTTATTTACATGCTTAGAAGTTATTGAAACATCAAGTTTTTAAAATTATTCTATTTTTTTGGGTAAATTGGCCTCAAAGTGGTGCTACATATGCATTTAACCAACAATTTTAGTTGGAAAAGTTGTGGACATATCTAACTTATCTAGAATGAATCTTATTAGATCATATGTTTGAACAAAATTGATTTTTAGTTAGAAATACTAAAATCCACTTGTGCTAATAAGTTGGTTGAAAGTGTGACACACTTTGTACTTTTATCCAGCTTTAAACTATGTAAACTTTGTATAAAGATATGGGGAATCACTATTGAATGGAACACCACGAATGGAATGGACTCTCTTCAAAGAGGGACTAGCCAAAGTCACATAAATAATCAGTCTCTTAGGCCTCTTAGGGGTAGCAGGGATTACAATCGCATCTACAAACTTCTCATCCTACAAGGAAGGAAATTCTAAGAATGAAGTTTGTATAATTGGTCTTCGAATAGCTGAAGATGCCTTTAGGAAATCATCCAGGGCATCCTCTAACATATCAAAATCCTTCTCTGAGAAGACATTATCAAATGCATTGAAATGTTGAACAAAAATATCCAACATGAGAGTTCACGTGAGGTTCACCAAAAAATGTAGAGGGAATTTTCTACCCTCAAGATACTAGAATCTGAAGGAGAAAACTCATCTCTCAACTACCTCAATTGATTTGGCTCAAGTGAACTAAAAATAGAAGTACATTAAAATTGAAATCTAAGCTAATTTTGACAATGAATATAACTAAAAAATCTCAAATAACTTACATATATAGAATGGTAAAAATATTTAATCTATAGGAAAGGAAAGCACAAAATGTATAGAGTGCAATACCAATCGAGCAAAGCCTCAGTCTTGGACACCAACGTTCTGCGAGGATGCTTATGCACCCGCATTGTCGTTTGTACGAATCAATCCTAGAAACTACTAGAATAAGGTCCTTTATTAGTTCAACCTATCCAACACTTGCACACATGGAGATGAGGAAAAATGTTGGGGGTTTTATAGGGGTTTTCCTCAGTCAAACTCACATTTTGGCTTTTCCATGTCCATGGATAGCCAAACAAAATTAGAATGCATAAAATAAAATAGATGTGTGAAAGAAACAAACCCCGTTGTGGAGGAAAACCCTTATCACGATTTAAAAGATGCTAGACGAGATCAAATTAAGTATGATAATAGACGAGATCGATAAAAGACAAGCAAGAGAGCATTAACAGCAATTGTGGCCCCTCTTTTGAGATGATATACATGACAAGATCCTGTGCAAGAGCAGTCCTTGTTGTGAGAGATTTTTGACAGTTTTTTTTAAGAGTAGAGAGTTCCAAGTAGAAAATGATCAAGAAGTTATGTAGAAGTTGTGAGAACTTGAAAAACTTGTGGAGAATATGTGTATATGAGAGAGAGGAGAGTTTTATTCATAGTCTAGGTGGGAATAACTATTACAGTCATGTTTGGGTGTTGGGACACACATCACAAATAGTTTGTACAAAATATTCTTGTTTGAATCTCGGATTTTAGCGAGACATCTGTGCATCAAACTGTAGTATGACCAATTTCCTCTAAAATTCAAACCACAAGCTACGAATGCTTCATAATTTCCATCCATAGAGTTGAAATCATTAAATATCAATTATGGATTTCGTCATAAATGCATCAGGCATCATGTGTAAGTGTGAAATTTCCCTAGGATGCAATTTTCAACACAATTTTTTTATTATCTAGTTTTAGAGTCTAATGATTATTCCATGTTGAAGACTTCCAATTCAAATTTCTTATATATCAATAATTTAGTACTAGATGCATATGTATCATTTTTGTTTGCAAAAACTCAATCTAAAGCTACTACTTATTTATGGAGACATAAATTGTGCGTAAAATGTCACTTAGTGTATTCACAATTGACCTCATGCATCTCCCAAATGTATGCTAACAAAATAATAAGCTTGGTGAGTGCAATTATCATCATCATTAGTGCAATTATAATATTCATGCACTAAATTTTCAAATTTGTAAATACAAACAAAACAATTAAATGAAAAAAATTACCATATAAAGAGCGATGTCCCACTTAACCTCATTTTTTAGTATTTTACCAACAACTAAATTATAATTTCAATTCAGCAAAAATCTACATTTAAATATTTTTTAATTTCTTTAAAAAAATATAAACACAAAATAAACTAAAAATATACATTTCACTAGCTTAATTTATTTAAAATTCAAAACAATAATGTTACTTTCTAACATTTCAAATTAAAATATTTATATAATCACTGGCTATTTCCTTTATAAAAGTGTAACACAACTTTGAACTTTCACATGTATATCTTGATACATAATAATTCTTCCACTACATATCTTTCAGGACACCAATGAACCAAATTTAGCATACTAAACTATGAACATTTCATCTTATTACAAAAAAGGCCCATTTCTACCAACTCAAAATTGTATTAGTGTCAAGTTAAAATGCATAATGCAACATGGCATAACACTAAAAATTCTTTGGGTAAATCAAACATATTTTATGTGTGGTATCCACCATACCTACATATCAACCTACCTTGAGGTCCTTGTCAATGCATTAACTACAAAGGACTTCACCCATCACTTTTTTGGCAAGAAGTAATGGAGCTTTATAACATGAAACCTACACTACTTAAAGTTCAATTAAATGATCTACTTTATGAACTTAAATCTAATGGATGACACCTTGAGCATAAACTCAAAGTGATTTTTTTTTGCGTTCTGACAATTCATAGCTACCACATTTCCATGCAAAGGTATATTGAGTGTACATGATCATTAACTTAATAAGCTAGAACAATTGAACTTAAATACTTGGCTTAGTGTTATAATAGTTTAGCATATAAATCCGAAGGAAAATCACATATTTCTGCCTCTTAAACTTATAAGATTAATGAAAATTTGCAATATTACTACAAGTAAACACAAGGCTAGGTATAGAAGAATAATAGTAACAAAAATTTAAATAGATGAATAACATGACTACTAAGAAGCCACAATGAAAAAACCAACAATTCTACTCATTTTTAGTTAATTAGTTTTGTAACTTATACTACTAATCTATACAAACAGTAAAACTTATTTTAAAGTAACTCTCGTTGAAGCCTATCAATGTAATTTACACTAAAAGAGAAGTGCACTTAGTAATGAAATAATTGAGAAAAGTGATATTTTTTGATGATAGTATTGTTATTGGCCCCATCTTTCCAAGTGATTATGCAAGATTTGCTTTGACAAATACAAAAATGCATATCCACACTAACTATCCCTTTGTTCTATATTTTTATCCCTCATATGTCTTCTATCTTGAGAAGGATAAGGGAATAAAGACACTAAAGGATAGTACATATACGAATCTCCAAAATAAAAATGAGGACATATATGTTGATTATAAATAGTTTAATATTTCATTAAAACTATTACCATTGGACCAAGATATTTATAGCCACCATACTAGGTGTCAATCAATATCAACATCCGTGTTGGCATATCAGGTACTAGGTCCACACAACTCCACATGAATATGAGTAAGCCATGAATGCCAAACACTTCAAACTTTACTCATCAATTTTTAGATATAAATGAAAGAAGACATGAAGCTCAAACATTAATTAAAGTGCAATCAAATGGTATAAACATTATGAATGTACATAAAACTTAATATCTCTTTATATATAAGAGAGAAGAGAGAAGGATAGGACAAAGGGATGGAGAGAGGAAGAGAAAGGTGCAAAGAGAGGGAAAGAGTGATGTATAGAGAGAGGGAGTATTTTATATATATAATAGCTCTCTTTATTTTCTTTTTGTGCATTCCAAGTATGTCACACTTATGAGATTAAATTTAAAATATTCAATAATATATAAAGTTAGTGTAAGTGGATGTATAGTTTATTCAAAGCTATCACTTCACTTTTTTGACCTTCATTACACACAAATCATTTGGTAAATGCCCTACCAATTGACCGCATGTATTACATGAATGTATACAAAAAATAGAACAAAAAAATTTCCAACTAACCTTCCACACCTCTTTGGTGGTCCAAAACTCTGATGTAGAAAGTAATTCAACACAAGGGGTTGGGGTTTTAGAGTTTGGGGGTTCCAAGGAAATGATACTCAAGTAAGGGTAATCTCAAAGCTTTGGTGCAGAAAGGAACTAATAAAAAGATAGGGTTTTAGGTTTCAAAATAAAAGACATGTAGGTAAGAGAAACACCAAAAGTCTAAAACTCCAACAACCCAAAAATAGACACATATGCTTAGGAAATATTTGACAAAGGGAAAATCAACTTAAAATTTCTCACATGCCTTCTAGCCGCACAACTATAAGGGTATAAGGGCACTTAATAAGTACAAGTTCAAACTCATAATCTTGATAAAGTAGTTAGAAGAGTCAATGATTAAAGTTTAAGGGTGTAAAAAGAATGGTCCTCCAATAAGGAAATGTTCAAAACACTGACATAAAAAGGATCTCAATGTAATGGATTAAGGTTTCAAATTTTGGGGGTTCCAAAGAAATGGTACTCAAGTAAGGATAAGCCCAAAAAATGGGGTTTTGGGGTTTAAATAAAATGCATGTAAGTAATATAAATGCCAAAATCCAAAATCGTGACAACCCACACTTACACTTAGCATTTTTTGACAAAGAAAAAGCCCACTTGTACTTTCTCACATGTCTTCTACCGTCATAACTATAAGGAAACGTGGGCACTGCATTTGTATACAAATTATAATAAAATACCTCTTCAATATACCTCTTACACACCAAAATATGATTACTAGTTAATTTAATTAAAAAAAACCATAAACCCTATATTCACTTTGTCAAATATAAAACATTTAAAAATTAAAATTTGTTCATTATCTAATAATTCTTCACACAAATATATATACCTAAACAATTCATAATTTTTTCAATAATGACCCCTAAAATTCATGTGTACTTAAACTCTCAATGACCCACTTATAATTTTAGTCCTTTTTAGAGACCATTTTGTCCATTAAAGTGGTTGTACCTTTGAATAGACTTCTAAGTTATAAAATTCAAAATGTTTAAGGGAGGACATATGGTCCTACACTATAGGTCCTACATATGGTCCTACACCATACGAAGAATATTCTAGTAAAAGCCATATTCTTCCTATGGTCACATATAAAGTCCACACCTTAGAATAAATAAAAAATTCTAATTAAAATACTAAATTTGCTAACAAAATAAGCTCAAATTTTGCTTGAAATTTACCCCACTTTATCTAGGACCAAGGTATTCGTAATTAACATGTAAACTAAAAGCCCTTATGTATTTAATATCCTTAAAGTCAATCATTAAAAATAAATAATAAAATTTGAGTTATTGTCAACGAGTTTTTTCTCTCTTAAATTCAAATAAATTCCACAAAAGTCTAATAGGTCCACATCTTTACACCGTGGTAAAGCACTTCATTTTAATTAAGTCTATTAGCATTAAATATTTAGCCGACCAGCTATGAATTCTTTGTAAACGTGCAATCCTAATGAAAGCAACCTCAAAAATATTTTAAAAAAATATATAATCAATTCTTGGGACCACTTCATACTTTAAAAGTGTGATGGTGAAATATATACCCATGTCCTTTTTTCTTATGTATTGGGACCACTTCAAGTAGAATGTCTTTACAACAGATAACAAGTTTATAAGTGGTATTTTCTTCTCATATTCATGATATTTTTCTATTTTGATCTTATCATTACTCATGCTTGAAAGTTATTCCACTCCCTAGATTTCTCATTCACCACACCGGATTAGATATATGGGCGTAGAATTGACCTAGGTCATTTTCATGGTCGTGGATCTAAACCTAAGATTTTATAATTCAAATTTAGCATAAATCTTGCTAACTCGCTCATATTAGCCATTGTGAGTTGATCTACTGCATATTTGTGTTGATTTGTGTCCTATGTTGTATTTAAAAATATTTGTTAATTAATTTGAAATTTCTTAAGATTCATTAAAAGAGTATTCACATGAGAGCATCATAATTGCATCATCATCTTAGATATATTGCACATTTACCTATTATCTTTTATGTGAGTTCTCTATCATTGAATCAATATGCTTGGGGACCTCATTGAGGAGAGCATGCCCTTCCCAATCAATAGATTCCCTAAAGGTGCTTATAAACATTGCTAGCTTTTCTCCTTTTCAGAGATCAAACAAGACAAACCTATGATAGACAACCTTTTCCTACTAGTTCACTTATGTGGGGTCCAAGTTTGAGTATGTGCATCATATCACTTTTTGTTCATGTGGAGATCAAATCAATACATGTAGATTTAAACCCAAGCAAGACATTGTCAATTTATAAATTTTGAGGTAGTTGTCAAGACAAGACCCTAAATTTTACCATATTCACAAATCAAAATTTTATAGCATTTGGAGCATATTCCATCATTGAAAGTTGAGTAAAGTATCACATAATTTATTTAATTTATATATTAAATTTGTATTTGATTGTTTCTAGTTACAACACATATATGTAGATTGATTATTTTATTTTTTTATTTAGATATATTTATTTATGTAAGTATGATTTTTAATTACATAAAATGTCAAGTTTGGCCCAGCTTACACCTTCTAGTATTTGATCTTAGGGTTTATCCCTTCTAAATTAGGGCTTTAAATCTTTTTATTATTATTTATCCTACATCTTAACTCCAACTAGGGTTTTGAGTCTACCCTTTGTTTAGAGTCTTGATTTATTCATATTAGTGTTTGGACCTTTATTGCATTGTCTCCTTTGATCCCTACCCATTGACCCTTGTTTGTGCATCATGTACACATATTTTATCATGGATCCTCATAGTTCATTATCATTAACCTTTATGCTTTGTAGCACCCAATTTATTCCACCCTTGATACTCTCGTGTCTATTTATCCTATGGATAGGGATGCCTTTTCCATGGAGTTTTTTTTCTAACACAGATGTGATTTTTCCTCCTTCAAAGAGTTGGTTAGTACTTTTCCTTTTGATGATGGAGGGGCTTCCGAGAGTCATAACTTTTGACTCAAAAGTCTGATTGGGTTGAAATTTTATAGGGAGATGCATTATGAGGAGTTGTTTGGATTGTTGACTGAGGTCAGCTCAATAGGTGGCCAGTTTGACACTTTTTTGGGGCCAAATTATTTCATTTGGGCCTTCAAAATAAGCTTTTAGTGTTTTGTTTGATTTTTTAGAAAGTTATTTTTTAAAATAATTTGGAACTTACATTTCCAATTTGAATTGTAAGTTGACAATTACTGTCACCATAGTTGTAGGGATATTTTTGGAAAACTCCAAGCTCAAAGGGATAAGCATGAAAAATTAATAAAAATGACAAATTATGACAATTGGACCAAAAACTACCAAAAATGGTAATTTTTATATTTTTTAGATTTATTTTTTATTTTTTTGTATATTGTAGAGCAAAGAGGAATAAGGAGACAATGTAGTTTTGAAGCATTTCTTTGTTTATTGGATTTGAAATTCAACAATAATGAACAAGTATTGTTAATGGTTGGTTTGGTTGCATCATCTAGTATCAAGACAAGAAGATGGTTGGGAGAGGAAGAGGAAGAGGTCTTTCCCAAATGCATAGAGATATGAAAAACCTACAACAAAAAATAGCATATCTTGTGAACATCATGGCAAATCAAGGAATGAGGTGAAGAGAAGATGATTTTGATGAAGATATAAACCAAGGGATATAGATTAGTATGTAGAAGTTGGGGAGGAACCATTAGATCACATCATTTGAAGAGAGAATGCTCAAGGTGTTAGAAGGAAAAAATGATGGGATGAAAATTAATTTTTTTGAGTATGCGGGTAGCCTTAAACCAAAGGAGATGATAGATTGGTTGAACGATGCGAGTAAATTATTTGAATGGAAATCTATGACAGAGGAAAAAAAGGTAAAATTTGTATGCACAAAGTTAAGGGGACACACCATGATCTGGTGGGATGTCATGTCCCCTTTTCTAAATAAGTAGTTATAGAGTAAGACTCGACCGTCCTACTGCATTTCACAATAGAAGAGTTCAGGCATGTGTGGTTTGTAACATAATCTCTTTAGTGTCTAGTGCACCTCATATCCAAATTTCAATCAAAGAGGATCCATACCTATAGAGTTATCGATGTCAAAAGATCGCTCTATGTCATAGTACAACTTCATCTCGCTTGGCCTGATCGAGAGATCATACCACATCTTATAGCAAGAGTACATTTTAGGTTATGGTTTAGAAAACACAACCTACAGAGCAATATCAACCACACATTTAGAGATATGGAAAGGCAAAGCAATTCCCAGTGAGAACTCGTCAAAATATGCCTACACCAGATTCCCAATAGTAAACTCCATAGGAAAATGGGATGAGTGTTCTCCAAAGCATACAAAGATAATTGTGATGTGGGAGGATAAGGGAGGAGATCCAGGGAGCATGTGGATAGGTCTACAATAGGATATGTCAGTCCTAGGTGGGAGTTTCCTTCAAGTCTTAAGGCTGACCTAAGTGTAGCATGTAGATATTTGAATTTTGGGATTTGGCACCACTTTGGCTCAAGATGACCTATTCCTTGAGGGAATTAGTAGCATATATGTATAGGTAGCTGAATTATGTATGGGGCATCCTGATTATCATGTTCCCTTTCTTTATACAATTTGAACATTATGTTTTAAACCCTTTCGTGGACAAAAACCTATAGGATTTGTAGTCATTGGACAAAACCCTAGTGATTACCTCGATAATAGGATGAAACCCCTTTGTTTCTTGAAAGCTTTCTCACCTTAGAGATTGCATTGTTCTTCAAAGAAGTTTTGTAAGAATTTGTTTCATCTAAATATATTTGTATCAGTTGGTTGATATAATTGTCTTATCAATTTGTGATCTCACGTGTTTATGTTTCGTACATTATTGTTCATTGAATTTTAATATGCAAATAAGTATTTTTTGTTAACATACATGGCTAGGACACTACAACAGTATTAGAGCATGATCCTACCAATCTATAGGGTTTAGGGTTTTGCTAATGTTTTGATGTTGAGTAATAGGGAAATTAGATATCAAAAGAAGTTGCAAAATTTAAATCAAGATCAAGATCCAAATCCTAAGGAGGGAGAAATGGTGGAAGAAGAAGAAAGAATCAAAGCAACAATCAATAGAATTCATGACATCACAAGAGAATTAAAGGATGTCCTCATAACCCTAGCAGAAATAACAGGTGTTTTGAAGATATTGGTGAATAAAATATTATAAGGAAATGCGAATCAAAATGGTCTCATAGATGAAGCATCATCCAACAATGGCAGAGGTGATGGTAGAACCAATAGTGCTCCCACAGGGCCATAGGGCCCTAAAAGAATCTATTCCTTCCAAAAATTGAACAAGATAGGGGCAAATCCAAAAAAGATCTATAAGTGGCATGGATAATATCAAATCTCTATCGGATGAAATCAAATTAGATTTTTCTTGGATGGAATTTTTGGAAGCTGCAAGGAAGAGCGAACCATATAAGAAAGGATTGTACAAGAGAAAGTAACTGGAGCACAAGTTGGGGAAGCTTGCAATGGATTTTTTTTATGGGAGTAATAAGATATCCTCAAGAGCTTGGTTACAAAAGATAGAAACCTATTTCATGCTCAACCCTATGGATGAGAAAGATGTAGTTCAATTTGTCTCCTTACATCTTGAAGGAGAAGCATATGAATGGTGGTTTCATGGTTGCACTACTCTAGCCTATAATCAAATACAAAGATTTGATGAATTCAAGATGAGGATACTTGATAGATTTGAACAGAAGGATGAAGAAGAGTACTTCAACATGTTGTCCATGATCAAATAAAACAATTCAGTTTATGATTACATTATATAATTTCAAAAGGTGGTGGTGATGGTTCCAAAACTATCAGAGAAGAGGATAGTGGACCTTTTCATCTCAAGACTCACTAAACTTCTCAAGGTTTTTGTGAAATCCTTTGCACCTGTCTCTCTTCAGGAGACTATAAAAAGGACTTTAACCCTTGAACCATCAAATCTTAAGGATTATCCTAAGGATTTGTTTCCTCGCCAAAAAAAATCTAACACATGGCATCATAAGGGATTTTAGAAGAGATCACAACTTGCACCAACAACTGCACCTAGGAATGTAGCTCCTAATATGGCAAAGAAGGTAGATGAAGAGACAAGTAATGAGCTCCAAAGGAAGACGCTTTTTTGTTCCTGTAAAGAACCATGGGTTTTGGGATAGATGTCTTGGAAAGTGACAAGTTCACTACATAAAGGCCACCTCTGACAAAGACTTTGAGTTAGAAGAATCTGATGAATTTCATGATTTGGAAGACTTTTCTCTGGGAGAAGAAGACAAGGGGAAAGCAGATGGAGGTGTTTTGGCATCTTTTTCTGGTGCACATAGATATCACTCTTTCAAAGTCTGAGGGGTTCTTTTCAAACAAAGAGTAATTATTTTGATTGATGGCAGAGCTACTCAAAACTTCATTGACAAAAGGTGAGAAGAAGGAGATTGGATGGAGAGGACTTTGAAGGCTTCACTATCACTATGGCTGATGGATATAACCTACCTTGCAAGAAGAAGATCCGAAAGTTGTAAATAACTTTTGGAGATGATAAGGTATGTGATGATTTTCATGTTATTGGCTTGGGTGATATTGATGTAATCTTGGGTGTGCAATGGCTACACTCCTTGGGAGAGTACACTACTAACTACCAAATCATGGAATTCAAGTTCAAATCCAATGGGAAGGATGCAATCTTAAAAGGAATGAAAAATGGAGGTTTGCAAGTAGTCTCAGCTTGGAGAATGGAGAGACTATTTAAGAGAATCCAAGTTGCTTGGGTTGCTAGTTTCTTAGTGATCTCAAAAGAATCTTCCACCAATAAGAATGAGAAAGTTTATGTTGATATATAAAAAAAATGTGGATAAGCGTAGTTTGGTTCTCAGTGCTATGCCTCCAGGATTGCCACTAGATAGAGGATTACAACACATTATAGAGCTTGAACTTGGATCCAAGCCAGTCATGACCACTCCTTATTGCCATCAATGGATGTACAAAGAGGAGATAAAGAAGGAAATCAAGGAAATTTTGAATAAAGGATACATCAAGCCAAGCTCCAGCCCATTTGCATCATCTGTAGTGCCGATGAAGAAGAAGGATGGCACTTTGGGGATGTGTATAGACTAGAGGGAATTAAACAAGAATACCATCAAGAATCAATACCCCACACCCCAGATAGATGAGTTGTTTGATGAAATTCATGGAGTAGTGTATTTTTCAAAGATTGATTTGATATTTGGATACCATTAGATTTGTATGAGAGAGAAAGATGTGCAAAATATTGTTTTTTGATGTCACTATGGGCATTTTGATCTCTTGGTTATGCCTTTTGGTTTGACCAATGCTTTGACAACCTTCCAATAATGAATGAACCATGTATTTGGTAAGAAATTGAGAAAGTTTGTCTTGGTTTTCTTTGATGAAATTTTCATCTATAGCAGAACATGGGAGGAGCACTTGCAACACCTAGACATGGTTCTAGGAATCCTGGAGCAACATCATCTTTTTGCAAAGTTGTCCAGGTGTGAATTTGAATTGAAGGAGACACTATATTTGGGTAATTTCATCAACACTAAGGGAGTTCAAGTTGACCAGTAGAAGATCCAAGCCATCCTAGATTAGCTACCTCCTACAAATCTATCACAGTTGAGAGGTTTCTTTGAACTTTGTAGTTACTACTAGAGGTTTGTTAGAGTTTTTTCTCAAACAAAAACACCTCTCACCAATCTGACTAAGGTAGGGGCCTTTGAGTGGATAGGAGCACAAGAAACATTTGAAAAGATGGAGGTAATGAGTTCTTGCTCGATACTTGCAATTCCTGATTTCTCACTTCCTTTTATGGTTGAATGTGATGCATCCAGTGAAGGAATAGGAGTTGTCCTCTCTCAGAGGGGGCATCCTATAGCTTTTGAGAGCAAGATGTCGAGAGACACCAAAAAGGGTTATTCCATATATGATAAAGAGATGCTGGAAATAATGCATGCCTTGGAGAAGTTCCGACAATACCTAGTATGTGGAAGATTTGTGGTCAAGTCAGACCATAAAAGTCTAAAGTTCTTTTTGAGTCAGCAAAAATTGAATGATAAATAACAAAAGTGGGTGAAAAAACTTCAGGCATATGATTTTGACATTAAATATGTCAAGGGGAAGAAGAATATAGTGGAAAATATACTCTCAAGGAGACCCACACTATGTGTAAAGTCCCTAGTAGGAACATTCAAAATAGATTTACTAAAATTGATTTAAAGTTTGCAATAGATATAATAAATAAACAATCTTAGATGTATAATAGGATATTAGATAGTTAAAGTTGATAATATCTCTCTTGAATTTATGATATGTAGTCTGATTTCTTTACAAGAAGAGAATTAGATATGATTCCATATGGATAGTCTTAATGTAAGAGATTATGGAATATTATTATTATGCATTTGCCTCTGATTTTGGCATGCACAAAATGATGATCTTGATCCTATTATATATCTCTCTGTCATTTCTGATTTATAACTCTATAATCAGACATTCATTGAGTATAAATATCTGCCTATTTATGATAAATCAATAGGTCTTGAGTCTTGATTGTTTTCAAGCTAATTTATGCCCAGGGAAACCATGCATTGATTGTATACAAGTCTACCAATATATCTTGGATATTTGGCCTTGAATTCTAATTGATTTTTCTGAATATTATCTTTATAAATATACAATTTATTTTAGATTTTCTCCTGAATTATATACTTGAAATATGTTCCTCCATAGTAAATAATGTTTTTCTCAAACTAGAGCGATCCAAATCTAGAAATAAATATTTAAATATGAATTATATCCATAGAGGGGGAAGGTAGCAATAGTAACTGATAATAGACACCTTATTATTGGCCATGTTTAATCTTGATGGAAGCCATGTCAAAATACATGAAATAATAGAATGCATTTCCCTTCTTAGCATAATCCTCAAGAAATCGACTATCCTTAAAATCCTTATTCCACTGCACAGATCAATCGGCCCTTCATTTTTGCTTGATATAAAACATTAAAAATACGAATCACCTAAGTTTAAATCTTTGTTTTAAACTTGAACATAATCATATATTTCAAACGTGGGGTTATTATAGTCTCCCCTTCCTATAAATTTCTTTCCCACAAGAAATTTTAGACATTCGTGTTGATACCAGGGTCCCAAATAAGCCTATAGAACATCCCAACACATATCCAATTCTTCATGTTGATGCCATTAAACTCACATAGTTTTTCAAAATCCATCACACCATGAAGCAATGCCATGTCATTCAATATATCCATCATAGAAATTCCTGCGTCCCAAGGTTGGTAGCACCATTTTCCCATAACGTAGTTCTTTTGAACACTAGCAAAAATGATCTCTAGAAGATCTCTAATGGGAAGATCAATCCAATGATGCATGAACTCTTTTCAAATGTATCCTTGGATGTTCTCAAACCTAAACAATGGAAGAATAAGAGTACGAAAACCATCATAAATTACCTTATCAACAACTATTGAATCTCTAATGATTCCAAGATTCCAAATTAGCTTTAGAAATGAACCATCACGCTAATGTTCCGCTACTTTGATATCATCAAAATTTGATCCTCCTATTCAATTTGCATCCACTTCTCATGGAATCCTGGGGAGTATTTGTGGTTCAAATTCACATTTAAGAGGTTGTTGCCAAACACATTGATTTGCAAAAAGAATTGGTTCAACCATAGAACCAAAAGCTTAGCATATCCCCTCAATATGTTCAAAGGAAAATTCCAAGCTTTCCAATCTATTGTAATCATCATAGAGTTGTATGTAGACATATATATCAGTGTCCTAAAATGTTGATGGGAATCGTTGTTCATGGTAGTGGTGAAGAAAATCTAAAGTGTACTTGAAAAATTCCTCCTTATTAGCTGCCCTAAAGCTATCAATGATTTAGGATTCATTTGATCACTGATTGATGTTATCAATGTAGATAAACTAGGGCAGTGGTAATCTATTGGTAGCCTCATAGGTGACATGTGCAAAGATATAATTGAAGTTTCACCTATTATTTCCATCCAACTTAAATATCCAATATTTATTTTTGATTAAAAGAAGGAATCCTCTTCATTGACATGACCTGAATTGCAATTCCTTGTAATGTGATTTTAGAGCTATTAGTGATAGCATTATTAGGGTTTATCTCACTACTCCAAGATTGATTCCATACTTCACCAATAGGAATGCACTGAGATCCCAAGTTTTATGATCATCTTTAATCTTATCACATGCTTCTGGATTAGCTTCATTATCCAACTTGAAAAGTGGATTATCATAGGTTGTCTTTTATTTAACTTTGAACAAAGGATTATCAACAATTTGAAAGTTATCTTTGTTCTCAAAATCAACCTTACCTTTTTTCTCATACCAACTCCTATTTGTTGATTCTTTGGGACAATTATCATAGGTTTTATGTATATTTTTTAGTTCTTTTATCTCCTTAATCCCCTTCTATTCTTTTTGTTCCCAAAGATGTTTAGTGTCAACAAGCTAACTTTTTATTTTTTGTAGTCATTTGAACATCCTTCAATTTATCTTGTGCTCCCTTGCATAAATCTAAGGCCTCATCTGCAACCTTAGTAACTATTTCTCTATCATGGATTACACATAAGAAAGTTGTTTTGATTTATTCCAAAGTGTTCTTTATCATTTGCAAATCAGCAAGGGTAACATTAACCTCTTTTTGACTACTTGGTGTGTTTTGAGTTAAACATTCCATATTATTATGTATGCCATCCACTCTAGATAAAAATTGTACATCTTTTTCAACATATACCAAGAGATTATTTTTCCAATCATGATCACACAAAGATGTTGAACTACTGTTATGCTCCATAAATAAATCAAAATTCTTTTCCAACATGCTACCATGGCTACTACAAATCTCTAGTACCTCTATAATAGAAAATTGAGAATCTAATTTATCAATGTCACTAGAACTCTTCTCTAGACCAACTTCAAGCACATGAGAATCTGATTTATGTTCAATAGAATTTATTCCTTCAATGTTATCCTCAATACATGACTTGTGAGATTAATTAAGAGTAGCATTAGAGTCACAAAGAAAATTTTCCTCCACAGACTCATTCTTAAAGTCAAACCAAAAACCTCTTGTATCATTGAAGTGAAAGAAGTCATCACCAACATCAAATGTGAAGCCTTCATTACTTTTAGCTTGTTCCTCATGCATCAAATCCTCATTGGTATCTACCTTATGATCCTCATGAACCCAAGTACGTAGTTCATTTGTGATAGAATAAATGTATGAGAATTCGTCTTCCTCCTTATGAACACTTTCCACATATTGCATTTCCTTGCATTTATATTTTGTATGTACCACTAAAGGAACTTCCTCCCATTCATTTTTTGAATTGATCCTCTCTTGCTCTTCTTTTTCCAAGTGAGGCTTTAATTTTTCCTCACATTATGTGAACACATCGAGGAAAAATGTATATGCAGCTGAAGAGGGAACCCATTCTTGTTTCCAAACATTCCATAGTATAGATATGGTGGGTCGAGAGAAGACATCACTCTCCGAGATAGTTAGAATCATAATAACTTTCATGGCTGCAAACACACCTTTATCATGTGCATTCTTAATGGTGAAAAGGAAATGATATAACATGTTGTGGATCAAACCTTGCAACCCTAAGTCCACAAGAAGGATACTTGTCTTGATTTCTGCAAATGTCTTCAATATGGTCACCCTTCTTGACTAATGCTTGCCATTATTGTCATCTAGGTCTTCGAAACTGTCTACAACCAGGTGTACTACTTCTTTCATCATGTCATCATCATAGGGCACTAGAGGTACCAAGATTCTCATAATCTCACTTAAACAAGAAATCAATAACAACTATATCTCCTCATCATGATGTCTCAACCGTTTGAATTCTTTCAAGACGGTTACTATAGGCGTTAGAGCCAAGTCTAACACTTACAATGATTAATCAGTATGAATTAAACATTCTTCCACCAATTTAAGTGTGTTCAAGACATCATCCCTTGATTTAAGTTCCATACTAATTTTGTTTCCTGCTTCATAAAGTGTTCTTTCCAATGGTTTGATATCTTCTATTGTCATGGTTTATCAAGATTTTTGACATTTACCCAAAGGATGGTAGGTTCACTAGCTCTGATATCGCTATGATGTCCCTAGTAATAACATTCGAAATAGATTTACTAAAATTGATTTAAAGTTTGCAATAGATATAATAAATGAACAATCACAGATGTATAATAGGATATTAGATAATTAAAGTTGATAATAACTCTCTTGAATTCCTGATATGTAGTCTGGTTTCTTTACAAGAAGAGAATTAGATATGATTCCATGTGGATAGAATTAATGCAAGATATTTGATTTAGTGCAAAGGAAGATCACTCACTTGAAAACATGTTCCTCAACTATGGACTAAATCCATTTAGTTTCTTCAAATTCACAAGAGAATTCACCATGTAAATGATCACTACAAAAGCACAAATCTGAGTTTCTCACAACTTTGACCCAAACAAGGTTTCTCAGGATCTTCCAACTCCTTAGAAACTTCAACACAAACAAAAAACCTCTACATAGACTACCCTTTCATATTTTCACCCTTTCTTCATAAATGAAGACGTTAACCTTTAAAATGGCACAAATTTTGGATTTTAGCTTCTCAAGCCCAAAAAAAACCTTTTAAGACCTCCTCATTCTTTAAGAACCCTAACTCAACAAAGCCAATCACTCCCCAAGGTCTTCCCTTACACACAATTCCCATTTCCTTCACAAACTTCCCCCAACGCTTTAAGCTTCCTAAAGGATGTAAAAAAATTTCTCCCAGAATATACACTAAAACTCCAAAATCAACATACATTTGATTACCCATTAATCTTTTTTAGAACATATTACAAGATGAGATAGGGGTTATTTGTAACACACTAATCAAAACTTGTTGTTTTAGTCATGAATTAGGCCTAGTTAGACCTGTCTTGCACAAGGGCTTATTGATTTTCCTATCTCCCAACTTAATTTTTCCTAACCACTGCTTCAAACATTCCTTATTTGACTTGTAAAAGATTATTAAGCACTCAAAGGTCCATTTCCAAAGGTGTTTTTACAAACCCTAAATGCTAACCTCATTCTTTACCCATAAAATCTTGTTTTCAAACATAGGGCATTGTAATTTATCAACTCAAACCCTCACCTTCTTGTGTTGTGGCTTAGGAATCTTGTAGAATACATAAAAATCTTGCTATCCACCAATTTTTAGGAGTTTCTAATGACTACAAATAGAGAAATGAATTTTTTATGACTTCATTGTTACCTTAGGACATGTTATTGACAATTTTATGATAATTCACTATAACTAACGCAAAATAACACCAAATTGCATGAGACAAACTGAATAAGGAAGGTTATTGAGCATATTATCACTCATAAACATTTAGACACACTTTTTTGTTCGTACAAGGTCGTACAGTGCCTGGAAACCATAATTTTTTGTATAAAATGCATAAAAAATAGTGGTTTTCTTTATTCAAAATTAGGATTTCAATCACCCACGCCTTTCAAAATGGTTACAAGGCCTTTTATAGGCATTCAACATGACTCTTTAGTTCCTAACTACTTTCTACCGACCTAGAACACAAATGACCTTTCATATTCCATAGCTTGCTTCATTTTTGCAAGTTTACATCTTTTGCAAATTTGTATGATAACTTTTCATTTTCTTACAAAAATGGACACAATAGACACAAATGACCATCCTAATGACCTTGAATAATGTTGAAACATCACAAATTGATCAACCTTCAAGATTTACTCCATAGAATCATAATTTTGTCATGATGCTCCTGCATCAAGATTATAGAATATTATTATCATGCATTTGCCTCTGATTTTGGCATGCACAAAATAATGATCTTGATCATGTTATAGATCTGTCCGCCATTTTTTATTTATAACTCTATAATCAAGCATTCATTGAGTATAAATATTTACCTATTTATGATAAATCAATAGGTCTTGAGTCTTGGTTATTGTATTTGATTTATGCCCTTGGAAACCATGCATTAATTGTATACAATTCTACCAATACATCTTAGATATTTGGCCTTGAAGTCTAATTTCTTTGTCTAAATATTATCTTTATAAATATGCAATTTATTTTGGAGCTATTCCTGAATTATATACGTGAAATATGTGCCTCCATAGTAAATAATGTTTTTCCCAAACTAGAGTGATCCAAATTTAGAAATAAATTTTTAAATCTGAATTCTATCCATAGAGGGGGAAGGCGACGATAGTAACCGATAATAGAAACCTTTATTATTGTCCACATTTAATCTTGATGGTAGCCATGCCAACCATACATGAAATAATATAATGCATCGCCCTTCTCAACATAATCCTTAGGAAATTGACTAGCCTTAAAATCCTTATTCCATCATACAAATCAATTGGCCCTTCATTTTTGCTAGATATCAAACATTGAAAATATGAATTGCCTAAGTTTAAATATTTATTTTAAACTTGAACATAATCGTATATTTCAAAGATGGGGTTATTACATTATTTTCCCCATGTATGGTCCATTCAATTGATATAATATTCTATTAAATATATTATATTTTTACGTTCTATGATGTTATATAATGTTTCTAGATTTGACTATGTCAATTTTTTCTTCAAAATTTTAGATTTTTTACCCTCTTTCTTTCTATTTCCTAATTATGGATCATAGAGTATGATCCAAAATATTCATGAAAAAATTTGACATGGTAAAATCCAAAAACACCATTACATAATTTCACATGCTTGTATTTTACATGGGTGTGCTCACGTGACTTGATTTGGGTCCTAAGTAGTTATTTTATCACACTATAGGGTATTATGAGTTACATCTTTTCAATAAAATTGTGTACCCACATGACCTAACCATGAGCTAATGGTTACATTGGGTCCTTCCCCACATAATAAACTATATACCATACATTTTCATTTTTATCACCTCTAGGGACTTATTTTCTTGCATATGCCAACGTGTGCTTGTTGTCTTGGATATCACATTAGGGGTACATATAACTCTAGTTTCCTATGTACTTACATGAGCGTTCCTAGCCATATAGGGCCACATAACCATTATTTTCCCATGTTGGGGATAAAACCAATATTCCTTGATGTCATCTCTAGCTCATGATATTACCATTTTTGTCATTCAAGATATTTATATGCTTGATACGTGATGTACTACTTTACACACTTACAATAACATTTCATGTCCTATTTTTTCCCTCTCCTAGAATCCCTCATATCCTAAAAATACAACCTATTGTAGGGAGTGCATCCTATTTGAAACACTCTCATGTTGAGTTTTACATACAAGTATGGGTGCTCACAAATATTTATCTTTAGTTCTCATGTAATCTACCATCTATTTATCCATCTATTTATCCATTATATATATATATATAATGGATGAATAGATGGTAGATTACATGGGAACTAAAGATAAATATTTGTGAGCACCATTATATATATATATATATATATATATATATATATATATATATATATATATATATATATATATATATATATATATATATATATATATATATATATATATATATATATATATATTGCTTACCCCATCCACATGTTCTCTTATCCTGATACATTCAACATATCCATGCATTTATTACACCTATGTATGCACATATTTTAATATACACATTATCCACACTAATTTTATCCTTTCTATGTCAGAGATCATTTCCACAATCCCATGACTAACCTCATAGTTACATACTTGACCCTTTCAATTTTAAATTTTGGCCAATTCCCATCTATACCTTTCTCACCTAGGGCTGATTTAACAAACATTTACACAATTTATTATTATATCCTTGTATTCAAAGGCATTCAATGCATTCATTATAATCATATAATACTATATATGAATATTTAGAATTCATGTGCTTTCACTCATTTTAAGGAGTTGAACATTTAGATTTGGAGCACTAAAAGGAATCTAGATCTCCACAATTATTCTAATAACACATGCATGAATGGAG
Organism: Sequoia sempervirens; assembly: GCA_007258455.2. Classification (NCBI taxonomy): domain Eukaryota; kingdom Viridiplantae; phylum Streptophyta; class Pinopsida; order Cupressales; family Cupressaceae; genus Sequoia; species Sequoia sempervirens. Next base: position 176,790 of record VDFB02253495.1, read on the forward strand.
AGTGTTGTTTTCAATCATTTCCTCATGTTTTCTAGAGGTTGATCTAGGAGAATGTGTTCCCTTATGAAGGTAATGATAATTATCCCAAGGTATCCGTAAATATAGCCAATCTCCAAATATTAAAAAAGGATAAAGAAACATAGGAAAATTAGGAAGAAAAAAAGAATTCTACAAATTAATAGATCAGGTATACAAGTATTGAACATTTCTATAACAATAGACTTGATCCTACATATAAAACAAGAATATTCTAATCCCAAGGCAAATATCAAACTATCACATCCTGTTTGTAATATTGAGACATGATAGATTCCATAATCTTTATTCAAATCATTCATTATTCATTCATAGAGATAAGTACTATCATTTGTTGCATTTACTTTCCTACAATAATTGTTACAAATAATCTAATTTATTAATCCCAACTCATCATTAATTAATTAATCTAGGCTAATTTTTGTTTAATTGATTTCATTCTCTTAATTAACCTTAACTAACACCTACAAAAAGATCCATTCCTTTACAATTATATTAAACAATGCATACATTCACATGCATGCATGTGTATATACACATACACACATCAATTATTTAAATAATAATTGATTTATCTCCCACATACCGTGCAATCAATGAAGGGGCTATCAATACATCAATTAAATTGTAAATATTACCTAAAGATTAAATTTCAATTGGTTGAGTTCAATTGATGAGGATGATGACATATGCTCCTTGATTACACCATCTATCAAGGTTTAAATCCCTTAAAACATGATTGGATGAGATTCGACCCCTGTGTGACTTTGACAAATCAGATCCCCTACTCACAACGACCCAATAAAAAATGACTTTTGATTTAAATACACTCCCTCACAATATTATATTCTTCCATAAAAAAAAGCTACATAGTTATAATCATACATACTTTTGTAATAACTTTTTGTCTGTATGTACATAAAATGACTAACAAATTTCAATAAAAAATCCTCATGTATAAAAAAAATTCAATCAAACATCTTCATCTAGTAAGCATTTTTGGTTTGTATCCTTATGAGCTAAAAAGAGATGCTTTTCTATGGGGACCGCATAATCCACTAAGTTTCATATTCTATTCCAAAGAGAAAAGAACCCAAAAAATAACCCCTATATTTTTGCTCTCTACTTTATGGTCGTACTACTATAATAATTTCAAGCTGCAAAAATATCATATTCGAATGTGTTTAAATTATTTTCAAATTGGGTGAGGATAATTATAAGTCCTAATATTTAGACTTATGTTATGATATTCTTATGCTTCTATAACTTGTGTCCCAAGATTTATATTTTAATAAGATTAATATTTTGGGTTAAATGGTTTACTGAATTGAAAAAAGTAATACTAAAATTTTATTGTAAGTTTAATGTAGTTGAATTTGAATTTATAAAGTAATGAAATATTGAAGATAAAAAAAATTAATATTTTATAATAAATGTAAATATAATTCATTGGTATTTTTATGTAAAGAAAATATAAATTTTTTGATGTAAAATTAGATCAAATATAAATAGACATCATTATGATATTTAATTTGTATTTGAATTATTGTATGTATTTTAAGTTATGACTTATATTATTACCTTGTAGAAGATTGAAAGCTTAGAAATGTTCATATTGACATTATTATCACAATCTCTTTTAATAATTGTTTATGTTAACATTTTTTTAATTGATGATAACAATAATAATAGTAATAACAATTATAATAAACTATCTTATATATTTATGAATTGATTTAAAAATTGTCAAAAAAGTCATTCAACCCTACAAATCTAATGAACTTTATCCATATCTTTGTCTTCTATATTTTTTAACTCTCCACAAATGAATATATGATCTTTATATTGTCATAATGTTGTGATTTTTATATTTTTATATTTTTTCAATTGGTGTGTAAAGTGTATTATAAAAGAGAAATATATATTTAAGATAGTCACCATTTATTTTCTAAAAGTTGATATAGTTTAATGAAATTAATTATAATATTATTATTATATTCAATATACTGTAAATGAGGTATACAATTTATTTTGATTACTGTAAGTTCAAAGATTTGTCACTTGGTTAAGTTGTTAATATGCATGAAGTTAGTGTTTGCATTATTGAGAACCTAGGACATGCTAAAAGAATATGATATTTAGATCAACAAAATTTCTAATATTACAAATTATATAATTTTACTTATTTAAAAGTTTCTTTTAGAATAATTCAATACTAAATTATCTAAAAACCTATGAGAAAGTCAATCTTTATTAAATAATTCTCACTTTTCAATCAGTTAAATATTAAGCTAAGATCTATGTAGAATAAAATTGATGTTAAAAGGGGTGTCGAGGATGCTATGAATGAGAACAATGAGGAAAAAAATTCATTTGGTACTAGAGGCAATTATGGTTGAAGTTCGTTTGATGAAAGATGATTATGAGAATTGGGTCAAGGGTTTGGAAGAAAAGTAGATACATATTAATCAGAACCTAGAGCGGGTCACTAAAATTAGCTAATGCATCATTCAAAATAGTGTTGAAGGTATTCACATCCTCATTGAAAAGCTAAAGGAACTCAGGGAAGACCAAGTTATTGAAGCCTCCAATGTAGCTGAGAAGATGGAGAAGGACCACAAAGCTAATAGAAAAAAGCCACATAAAGAAAGGAGGGCCAAGTACTCGTACCAAGGGGAAGAAGAAATATTTCCAAGAGGAGAAGAATGCTTTGCTTAGCTTGGTAAATCTCCATCAAAGCTTCTATCAATGGGAGTTGGAAGTGGCTAATACCCTTAGAGAGTTACAATAGTTCGACTGTTAGTTTCGTGTTGTTTAGTGATTGTTTCTTGGTAGGCTTGTTGTTGGTTCTCTAGTTTTTTGTTTAGATTGCTTTAAATAGTTGGATTTGATGCAAGAGCATCCAAACTCACAAGCAATCATGCATCACCAAAAATATATTTTCTTTTCATGTTCAATATTCTGCATTTTTGGTGTAGGTTTGAGTTTCAAGAGCATATTGTGAAGTGTTATAAGGATGTGATTATTTATTTGTGAGAAATTTATTTCCATTTCATACATCAAGGTCAATCAGGGTGTTTAATGTGATTTGCAAAATTCTATAATTTCAAGGTTCTAAGGGTTGAAATAGCCTATTTACCATGGTGGAAGGGGATTTTGAAGGAAAATAAATTAAAATTAATTAATTAATTTTCTCAATTTGGATGCCTAGGGAAGTGTACATAAGACAAATGATTCTTGGGATTCCATTTGTAACATGTCCAAAGTTTACCCTATTGCTTTCACCAAATTTTTAACACATATATGTAAAAGATCAAGCTCACCAATACATAGAAATAAAACTTTCCATTTCAATAACACATTGTACATTTGAAATAAACCCATTCCAAATTTTATTACATATGAATAAAGTAACATTACATAATCCCAAGTAATGATTTCAGCTTTCAAATACAATTTTCATAAAGATGCATGATCATAATTACATAACATAGCTTACAAAATATTAATGGATCAAGAGATGAATGGATCAACCGTATAATTGGTCGAGATGTCCCATGCTGGAGCATACATCCTCAAGTATCAAGCACCAATTGCATGAGGGAAAGCATCATCCAAGTTCTTTGCCTCCAACCATGGACTTACTATAGTCCCTCACACATCTTCCTAACCGATAAGATGGCCCTCCCTTCAACGAAGATATTGGTATGGGAACCCTCTACTATAAAGCCTACTTGAGCATGGTGTTGTGTCCTACATAGCTAGTTTTTCCATATAGTGGATACCCACCTACATGCATGACACTCCCTACTATCTATGCAATATTGGCTCATAGTGAATCAATAGGTGTATGCAATGGCAAGTCACACTTACTCTGGCTACAGATTTCATATATATAATCAAACTCACTTTCTATGAAGTGGTTTCTTACAATATGTTTGAAGGTACAAGATCATGTAGGGCCCCTCTACAATAACCTCTCTCATTTTTCCATATCTTCAAGTTGTTTGCCTGTGGTGTCCAATTTTTAGTTGATGGAAAAAGTGTCAAATGCATGTAGTGTAAAGTTGCAAGGTGGTGTAATTTTCATTCCACTTACTGTACAAAAAAAATGACTGTTCCAATGCATCTATATGGGTAGTTTTATGCTAGAAAAGGTTTTGTTTTGCACCCAAACATGTCAAAATAGTCTGAGCTACATTGCATTGGCGATATCTCTCAAGAGACCAAAATGCAAAAAGGAAATAAAATTTGATGAATTGTTACTTCAAAATTGTTGCACTTAGAAACATTTTTTTTGAAGGTACAAGATCATGTAGGGCCTCTCTATAATAACCTCTCTTGGTTTTTGATATCTCCAAGCTATTTTCTTGTGGTGAAAGTTTTTTTGATGCCCCAAAAACTGTTAGATGCATGTAGTGTAAAGTTGAAAGGTAGGCTACTTTTTTTTTTTTTCTGCATACATACAAAGACACATGAACAAAAAATAGAAAAGACTCAAAGAAAAAGAAAAGGAGAAAATAAAAATGGAGGATCAAGCCTCGACTGTACAACACGATGTGGAACATGAGATGATTGAGTATATTTTCATTGTTGCATACATACAAAGACACACGAACAAACATTAGAAAAGACTCAAAGAAAAAGAAAAAGAAAAATAAAAATGATGGATCAAGCATCGACTGTACAATGCAATTTGGAACATGTCTTAGCTATTTGTCCAAAAACGTTTACAAGTGGAACTGGTTGTCCACTATGCAAACAACACACACTCACATGGGCTAGTGAAACTCTGGTTGTCCACTAAGTGAGCCCCCAAGGGTGAAAAATGAGAGAATCTTATTAGGCTCCCATACCATACCAAAGCTATACCTCTGATAACTTCAACAAGGCACCACAAGACATGAACTTTGAGATTCATAAGGCTTAGCAAGTTGCATTATGCCAAGCACTCATGAACAAACAAAAAAGGCTCCAATGGCAAGCAATGTGTGTTATGCTTGGTGGCCATGAAAAAGGGTTATAACTTCGAGATTCATAAGGTTAGAAAGTTGTTTTATGCCAAACACTTATGAAAAAAATGAAAAATAAGATAAGACATGTTCAAAGGGGTTTTTCTTTGTTCAACATAATGTATCCTCTTAGGGAACATCATGCCTAATGTCTCCAAGAGAGGACAAGTCTAGGATAAAAGATTCACAACTGAGGGAATGCAATGTGTAGCATCACAACTAAGAGGAAAGTCATATGGAAAGAAAGGTTGCACTCTTGGAGGACATCAAACCCAATGACTCCACCAAGAAGAAGAAACATCACGTGAAGTAAGAATACCACACAATGAAACATGATAAAATTCCAAAGATCTCCAAAAATGATAATGCCAATGTATGCACCCACTTTAAAGAAATTGCTAACACCATACTGTGAGAAGTTACTTTAAAGTAGAAAATGATAAATGCTAACAATAAAGAAGACATGAGAGCTTATTTGGAAAGCCCTATGCCAAGTCATATGTTACCAAATGAAGCTACATCATGAAAAGGGAGGGGTTTCCCCCAAACTAAAATCCAAAAATCACATAAGGGATCCATGGATTTGGGGTTAGTATGTCTTTGCTACAATGATATTATAGAGCTCGAAATGTCATCATTCCCCAAATAGCTCATGGAATAGGAAGAATGAAACATAGAGAGAAAAACCAAAGAAAATCATTTTGGGTCAACATTGAAGAGACCTAAATGTCTCGACGCCTTGCATCATCCCCAAAAGGAAAACACAAGACAAAAGAAAAGATAAAGTTTACGACATATAGAAGAATGAAGTTACAAATAGAGGAATGAACATGAAGACACGTCAAATAGAATAGTACGAGGGATCACATTACGCACATGCAATTACAAAAGAACATGCAAAAGAAAACAACTTGAAAAGACTAGTAAGGCACATGCGAGCCAACCTATAGTAGGTCGTTTGTATCCCAATCGTGTTCATCATATGTGAAAGGTAGAAAACTAGCCAAAGGGACAATATCAAGTGCCAAAATAGGACAAGGCTATCTAACTTATTTCCCCCACTAAGTGCAGGAAAAGGATGATCCAAGATGGGTGGTGAGAATGAGCTCCTTGCAGGATATAAAATGATTTACAATGAATTTAAAACATGCAATAGTGAGTATACTATGGTCCAACAACTATTACATGGCAAGGAGAAAATTGCATGTATTTTAGTCAAGTTGGATCCCTAGGGGATCTAAATTTATTATATAATTTATCAAATAAAAATGAATTTTATCCATATCTTTATCTTCCATGTTTTTTAACTCTCCACAAATGAATATATGATCTTTATATTTTCATCAATATTGAGATCCTCATATTTTCTTGTTTCTTTCAATTATGAATGAATCTATGATCTTTATATTTTCATCAATATTGTGATTTTTATATTTTCTTGTTTCTTTCATTTGGTGTGTAAAGTTTGTTATAAAAGAGAAAATATATATTTAAGATAGTAATCATTTTTTTTTACAGATGATATAGTTTAATGAAATTATTTATGATATTATTTCTATATTCAATATAGTGCAAATGAAGGTATACAATTTATTTTGATTATTGTAAATTCAAAGATTTGTTAATTAGTTAAGTTGTTAATATGCATGAAGTTAGTGTTTACATTATTGACAATCTAGGACATGCTAAAAGAATATGATATTTAGATCGAAAACATTTCTAATATCACAAATTGTATAATTTTATTTATTTAAAAGTTTCTTTTAGAATAATTCAATACAAAATTATGGGGCAGAGGGCCTAGCTCGATTGGCTAAAGCATCCTATTGTTGGCAAGAGGTTGCGAGGTATAGTCTCCCCTCAATCCCCGTGGTACTAGAGGGCATGCCACGCCAATGTCACTAGTCATGTGAAATTTTTTTACCAGGCACATTGAAGTTATGGGGGGCTACTCGATTCTTACAATCTAAAAAAAATAAAAATTCAATACTAAATTATCTAAAAACTATGAGCAAGCCAATCTTTATTTAACAATTCTCACTTTTCAATCAATTAAATACTAAGCTAAGATCTATGTTGAATAAAACTGATGCTAAAAGAGGTTCTAAAGATGCTATGAATGAGAAGAATGAGAAAAAAAATTATTTGCCACTAGAGGCAATTATGGTTGAAGTTAGTCTGATGAAAGATGATTATGAAAACTGGGTCAAGGTTTTGGAAGAAAAGATGCAAGTTAATCAAAACCTGGAATGGGTCATTAAAATTAGCTAGTGAACCATTCAGAATAGTGTTGAAGGTATTCACATCCCCACTGAAAAGCTAAAGGAACTCAGGGAAGACCAAGTTATTGAAGCCTCCAATGTAGCTGAGAAGACAAAGAAGGACCACAAAGCTAACACAAAAAAATTCACATAAGAAAAAAGGGCCAAGTACTTGTACCAAGGGAAAGAAGAATTTTTTCCAAGAGGAGAAGAATGATTTGCTTAGCTTGGTAAATCTCCATCAGAGCTTCTATCAACAGGAGCTGGAAGAAGCTAATACTCTTAAAGAGTTACAATAGTTCAGCTGTTAGTTTCTTGTTTTTTAGTGGTTGTTTCTTGGTAGGATTGTTCTTGGTTCTCTAGTTTTTTGTTTAGATTTCTTTGGATAGTTGGGTTTGATGTAGGAGCATGCAAGCTCACAAGCAATCCCACATCACCAAAAATATATTTTCTTTTCATGTTTGATATTTTGCACTTTTGGTGTAGGTTTGAGCTTCAAGAGCATATTGTGAAGTGTTGTAAGGATATATTTATTTATTTGTGAATAATTTATTTCCATTTCATACATCAAGGTCAATCAGGGTGTCTAATGTGATTTGTAAAATTGCATAATTTCAAGGTTCTAGGGGTTGAAATTGTCTATTTACCATACTGGAAGGGAATTTTGAAGGAAAACTAATTAAAATTAATTAATTTTCTCAATTTGGATGTGTAGGGAAGTGTACATAAGACAAAGGACTCTTGGCCCATTTCATTTTGGTCTTATTCTTTCAATTTTGGTAATGGAGAAAAAGCTAGCAATTTTTGGAAAAAAAATTAATGACTCTTTATTTTTCAATTTTGGGTGAATGAGCATGACTTGGTTATTGATTTTATCCAATTTTCAAATGAAAATATAGAAAAAAAGATATTTGATATGGTACAACAACTTTGGATGGCACTTTTGCAAGCAACAAACTATGGTTTATATCATTTTATGCAAGAATTTTAAGGGTCGGTGAAAGGGCTGATTTTGAAACCACTTTTTGATGTTTCAAATAATTGAAACCCTCTATAAATACAATCTTTAATAGTGTCAATAGGCAGCAATCAGAAGCAAAAATTTTGAGAAAAGAATTTGCAGGTTGCTCTAGAGGATTGGATGAAGGAAAGTGTAGAAGATTTGCTTTCCAAGAGGAGACGGATAGAAGAAGAGAATAAGAAAGTTGCAGTTGTATTTATATGTTCAAGGAAGCCATGAGAGTTGTAGGATGAAGGAAAAAAATAATATTTACAAAGAGGAGTGAAGCCAAGAAAGTTGAAAGCAAGAGACTTTGAAGATTTGAAGGCATGAAGTGCCTAGAAACCCTTGTGAAATTTCTGAATTTTATTTCTTGTTGAAATCTTCACTATATGTAATTGTTCTTGAGGAATTTTGTTGTATGAATGTACATATGAAAGTGATAATAAAGATATGTTTCATATTTTATTAAAAAATATATGTTGTCTTTGATATATGTGCAAGAATGTGGGTTGAATGAGATGTTAAGGCTGCAAGATTGGGTAGTTTGACAAGACCCCCTAATCTCCTTAATATTTATTACTCATGACTCTATTACCCAATCGATTAGGCACCACACCATATTTGTGATGAATCAGTCACTGTATCTTTGTTGATTTATAATTTACACATGTTGTTCATTATTTAGTATTACAAACCAAGGAACAATATCAAGCTAGCTAAATCATTAGAGAATTATGGAACATATGTTTGTATCTTACCATTATGTATAAAAAATTAAATGAAATTATCCATGGTGATTATAACTTTACTGATATCTATAGGTGCATGTGTAAGGTTTGATATTATCTTTAAAAGAGGTCTTATGAAACTAGTTTATCTCTAACATAGTGAAAAATCTAGGAGTCAAGTATAAATTGGGTATAGATGTTGATTGTTGCAATCATGTTAGATTTTAATTAGTTTAAACTACATTAAGGATAACTCTAGGAATACCCTCCTTAGTCTAGTTGATACTACACTTTCTTGTTAATTGGCCTTTAACTCTCATCAATCTATTACCCATTTTTACCTTCTTGATTATAAATCCTTGGTATAGAAGGTAAAATGAGTTCTACGATTATGGAGTAGCAATTTTGGGACCCAAAAAAATTGTGTTGTAGCCGAGGATATGCTAATCTAGAATTTATTTTGAAAACCCTTGTAACATAGTCATCAAAGAAAAAAATTGTATAGGTAGGAGGATAGCCTATCAAATTATACCAATGTAATGGTGCCATAGCTAGGGATATATTCTAAAACTCATTTTGAATACCTAGGTCAAACACTTATAAAAAAAATTGTAATCGTCTTCAATTGTATATAATTTTTATTTTCTTGTGTGTTAAATTTGGCATCCCATCAACTTATGCCGATAGAATGAAATCATTACCAATTACATGATATATTTTTCCTTACCTTGAAGATTTCCTCAACACTATGAATAAAGAAATGACCAATTTGGGTAAGTTGGCATCTCATCAACTTAGGCCAACAAATGGTGTTGGGGAGAAGTAAGTGTAATTGGGTTGAAATAAAATTAAAATCTAATGATGAGATTAACTTATAAATATTGTATTTCCTTGGAGCTCAAAGGTAGTTCAAGTATTTTATCTTATAAAAGAGGTGGCAGCTCTATCATCTTGAAAGAACTATTATACTTGTACTTTGTTGTTGTTAGTGTTTCGAGGATACACATCATGTCTACAATAGTTGTTTATAAAATTAACATGTTAATTTTTCTTCCTATGATTGAAGAATAATTTATTTCATGATAAAGAAACATAGAAATTTATAAAACCTTAGTTTTCTACCTTGCATGGTGGTATATAATAAGTCATGGTAGATTGGTATAGAAATTATTCTCCTTTTTGTGTTCCCTCAAATTGTTCATATGTCTCTACCCCTAGTAAATACATTAAATCAATTACCCATGAAAATTTTAGTGATGATTCCTCATGATCCAAGTATCCTTGCATGTTATGCAAACCCATGCCCAAATTTATAAGAATCCATATAAAAAACATACAAAAAAAAAAAAAAAGATCTAAAAAGGATTAAGAAAGAATGTGAAGAATGAAATAATGAAATCCAATGCTTACCCTATTTCTACAGAATTTTTTTTTTTGATCCATCCCATATCATTCCCTTAGTCACCATTTATAAATAGCTAGACCTCTCTTTGGTTGGTTATGAAATAAAAATTGTGACATCCAAGATCTTCAACTAGATACCTAGATTTGATGGGTATGATATTCATGAAGGAAATACACAAGTTGAAGTGTTTTTTAAAATTTATGAAAAAAAGAGTTTGAAGATAAAGACATGCAAATTAGATTTTTTTGTTAGGTATCTATGTGGAAAGGCGCAACAATGATATTATAATTTTATAGAACATTCATTTGCTTCTTCGAATGATCTTTTGGTTGCATTTGAAGAAGAATTTTCACTTAATATTGACCATACTATTATCATCCAAGAATTAGAAAATATTAGATAGTAATAAGGAGAGTCAAGTATGGACTTGATACATAGGTTTTTAATTTCCCTTTCTAGAATCCCAAATTATTTGACTTTACACACCTTCCTATATTGATATGTTTTTTAAATAATATGCTATTGGTTGGAGTTCAATGTGGGAATATTTCAAGACTACAATATTTTAGTAGGCTTTACCTATGCCTTGCCTCCATTGAAAAAGTGGGGAATGATAATATTAAAAAACAAATCCTCAAATGCAAGTGTTTCTTGCAATGGGTAGGTTGTTC